>SEYY01021865.1:15000-40000 GCA_009176605.1 Armadillidium nasatum
TATGCACTATCAAGGACTTATATTTGCCCATTTACAGAAGAACTTCAGGCTGTTTATGAATGTGAAAGGTGATCCAACACCATATTTCCAATTTTTGAATAAATTCATGCATTTTACAATTATTTTTCCATTATTTTATATATATTATATATTATAATTATTTTATATATATATATATATATATATATATATATATATATATATATATATATATATATATATATATTATATATATATATATATATATATATATTAAAGGTATTTAATTAGCAATTAATGTGAATTTAAAGGAATATCCAGCAATTTTAACTGGATATCTGGTCTCGTTTTTTTTTTAAAACTGTTGGATATATGGTATCGGGCAAATTTACTATCAACTCATACCTACTAATAATTATAGATGGGAAATTTTAATATGCTGCAAACAACAGAATGGAAAAATTAATGTTGTATTAATTTTTATATCAACACTTTAAATCTCCAAATTTAATTATACATTCCTCACATTGTTGAAACTTTATCACAGCAATGCTAAAAATCTGATTGTACTAGTTAATAGTAGATTATGGTAAATAAATAGTATCCCTGTTGCCTAAGTTTAAAACCAAAATCGCAATATCTTTACCATTTTCTGAAATCTAACTTCAATTTAATCTTTGTCAAAAATAAGGATAAAATTACAAAATTTGTTTTCTGTTAATTCTGAACAATTAATGAAGCAAAATTAACTGTTAATGAGAGTGTGATAAAAAAAATGTACAAAGTAAACTATATGGCACTTGTGTGTTTATGAGATAAGTGAACCCCTCCCCCTTCTTCTTAACTTTCCATTCACGAACCCTACATAAACTATCTTTGTAACCTAAAAAATATGAAATAAAGATACCACCACAATATTGTATACATTTTCAAACCTAAATTATACTACGCTTAAACATTTTTAGACGATACGAGTTGTATAAATAATTATGCTAATGACCAAAATAAATTATTTCATATCATGAAGGTTAAAATATATTATCATTAATTATTTATTTACTTAAGGCCTATTGCATAAGGTCGATATATTCTCATTAATGTAAAACTTCTAACAAAATTCTTTGAAACTTAATTCTTTAGATGGGTTCATAGATGCAACCATTTACTCTGAAAACTCTAGATATATTATATTTGGGAGGAAATTGTGCTAAATTAATACAAAATATAATTACCTTTTTTCGTTTATTAACAGTTGTTTGCGTTTTCAGATTTTTCCGTGGGTGCTGCTACTCGAAAATTCTTCTGATTTTCTTTTTACACCTTTCATTGTCTGCTTAATTCTTGACATCTTTCCAGAAGCAGGCGAGGAAGTCAGAGTTTCACTTAAACCCATTTTCAATAATGGTCTTAGTCTTGATTTTTTTGGCTTAAGGAGAGATTTCCTTTTTTTAGGTTCTTCAAGTTGCTGTTCTTCTCTTAGTAGTCGAATTGGTTTCCTCTGCCTTAAGGGTCTCCTTCGAAGAGGTGTGGAATCCTACGCAATAATAATAATAATAATTAAATATTAAAAATCTACAGTTTGTTAATTGGATCCACCAGGAAAAAGGAAATCTTTAAACATTAGCTATATACATATATCAGGGGTGGTTAATTAGTTGAGCAGGTGACACAATTTGGCAAAGCAAATCTTTTTGATAAGTAAAAAAAAAAAAAAAAAAAATTAAGGTCCTGTTAAATTTTCGAAGAAAATATGGATAATAGGCAGCTGGCCATTTTATATAAAATAAAAATACATGTACCTTTTTTCATAGAAATTAAGTAAAAATTAAATATCAAATTATTATTATTTTATTACTTGGGTTTACAGAATTTAGAAAGTTTTAAATGTTCACTTTTTGGTCAAGGTCCTGTTATACTTCAAAAGGATTTAATTATTAATTTATTTTTATTTTTTTTATTGATTTATTTTTTTAAACAAAGTTTGTATTCCCATATTTGAGAGCAAATATAACATATCTGATTGAACACAGTCAATCAGTAGTCAGAGTGTCATTTTATTTTAAATATTAAAATCAGTCAGTCAATGAACTGGAATCTCATTCACCTAATTTTGAGAAGAAAAATATGATTAACAACAGAATTAAATATACACTTCATTATATAGTATACAGATTCCTTATTACCGCTACCATAATGGTTTTGTTCTAATGATTGCAGACTGACTCAGATGCTTGGGTTCTGGCTAGATCCCACTTTCGGATCCTAGGTATAATCTACCTAGAAAAGTTCCTCCTCTCAAATAGAGCAGTGCCCATGAGAGGTGGACATTTAAATAAAATAAAAAATTTTAAAAAAGATTAATAAGACTTGATTCTTAAATGTACTAAAAAATAATTATATATAAATCTTTATATTAAAGCTATAAAATTGACAATATGAAAATTTTTATTCATTTAAAATAAGACACTGAAATTTATTTTTATTATTATAATACATAACTAATAAGTAGCAAATTAAAATATCTTTTAAAAATCTTTGTATACTCTGACGATCTTCAGCTCTTTTTCAGCTACTAGTTTGATTTTCAGTTTATTCCATACAAAAACAAAATGTTCAGATCATCATCTAACTTAACAATGAGCCTGAAGGACAGCATTAAAATGGCAAAAAATAAATACACAAACTCACTTTGGAAGTTAATTATCTTATCAATTTTATATTTTCAAAAGCTTCCAGAAAACGAAAGTTTCACATTTTCAGTAATATTTTTGTCAAGCATATGAACAATACTGAAGTGTCTCAGCTTTGAACAGAATGTAAACAAATCCAATTTAGTTAAATCTTTAACAGATACAGAAACAAAATAATCAAAATTCATTATATTACTGACATAAATGTAGTATATATTCCAATTGCTATAGTGTCAAAAATGTTACTTGAAGATTTGCATAGCTTTTGGTCATCATGATACTAAAAATTTTATTTACTTAAGCATAAGCATGTTGACATTATATATATATATATATATATATATATATATATATATATATATATATATATATATATATATATATATATATATATATATATATATATATATATATATATATATATATATAATTAGTCAATGTCCTATAATAAACCATTAGAATCAACCATTTACTGAGAGAATAGTATTTGAAAGTAAAACTAGGGCCTAATTTATTTTAATTATTGATTTCAATCAATATAATAATACAAGATATAAACTTTTGCATTCTTCTTTCCTTAAAACAAAAATGTCTTTTAAGCCTTACATCCACTATTAATAACTGAATGAAGTGTGCTACTTTGAAGAGCTTCACTATTATAAATAATGATGCCCCCCCCCAAAAAAAGACGATCTTCCCTCAATGGTATCAGTAACGAGACTAACGACTCCCTTCTCTGACAGCATTGTAAAGTTCCATTCTCTCAAAATTATCATCTTTGTTTTACATTCCTTGTAACTAAAGTCTTAAAAATTAATCACCTTCTTAAGAACTCTGCAGCTGTTCCTTTCAAGATTCTCAATACCCATCTCTGATTTTTTTTTACCTCATTTCTTAATCCCTCAAATTGAAGAGTTTCACCTCTCTCCTTATACATCTTTTTCTGTTTCTTAAATTCATTTTAAGTTGCATCCCAGAACCTCCACTCTTGGCTAAAAAAAAAGGCAATTTCATCTTCACTAACATTTGCCTTTCTTGAACTATGGCTTTGTCCTTCCTATGTTGGAAGACCACATTTTTCTATATTCAAATTTATATTTTAGTAAAATAAAAATCTATACTGCATACAAGTGTGAAGTATACTGTGTAAGGTATGTAATACCCAAGTATTTCTTTGAACCAACATACACAAATTTCTCAATGTCCTTCGCAATTCAACTTTGCTGCACCTTTAATACAAGAAACAGGTATGAAAAACTTATTCTTCAATTGCAGTTTTGCTTTGTCTTTTTAATTCTTAACATCTTACACAATACCATACAATTTCTCATTCTAAGAAATCAATGCAAATCATGATCCATTATTATATGGTACCATTTTATAAATATTTTATAGAAATTATATCAAACTATTTATCTGCCTAAAATGTTTAATTAAAAATTAATTTTTTGCATCACATTGATTTTCCATTTCAGTCTTTTTTGCGTCTTATCTAATTTACAGACAGCTAAATACAACAAAACCACAATTACCTGATACCTCAACAATGTACTAGTAATTTTTATTCAGTAATTCTGGAACCTAAATTACATCAAAAAATCACAAAACACTGGTATTTTCCAATTTTTACATATGACTATAAACTTTTAATATATTTTACAGTATACAAAAAATATCAATTTAGCTTTAAACATGAAATATACAACACAAACCTGAATAACCTTCTTGGATGCAGAAGCATCATAAACAACTTCAAATTCATTTTCTTGCTTGTCTCCCTCTTCTTTACTTGATTTCTCAGGTATAACTTCACCAATAATTTCAATAGAGCAATCCATAATTTTTATATTTACTATAGTCTAATTTTGTTACAAAAAAATTACATATAAGAATTCTACCATTCTTGAGTCTCAAACTGGATATATGGTTTTAAAATTTTCTTTTTACGGCAGAAATGTGAAAGTTATGAATTTATTTAACCAATCTGCAAAGACTTCAACTTCTGACTAATAATGTGACTTTTTTTTTTTTCCAACATTATTAAATAAAAGATATGTCTGGAAAGGAATGAACATTTTGCTATAAAATTGCTAAAGAAACTGTTTTTTTACCATGTTGCCAAATCAGATTAGAAAATTTAAAATATTTTATACCTATCTTGTAGCTAAAAATATATATTCTATTTTTAAGTTTTCATTTACAAAAAAATTTGGCTCTTATACTCTCAAAATATGATGGATTCTTATCTATACCATAACCATCTTTATGCATAAAAAAAATAATCAATTCTAGTCTTGAGAGAAGCCCTAGTTTGAAGGAATGGCTTACATATTAAATTGATCTTGTCTAGGAGAGACTGAACATCTGTATTTGACATTTTGATTAGAACTATTACCTAATGACCAAAAATAAAAATTTCGAATGTGTAGTCTATATGGCTAAAATTTATCAAAATGTTTAAATAGTTAAGTTGGCTTATATGGCAAAGATTGAAAGTTTTAAAATTTTGAAAACTGCCTAAATGGCCAAATGTAGAAATTTTAAAATTTCAAGTATGCCTATTCATCCAAGACTAATCAAAACTTAGAAAATTTGAAAATGGCCTATATAGCCTAAAATAAAATTTAAATCTTTTGAGGTTTTGCTTACTTTGGTCAAAACACAAATGAAAGTGGAACGTTTTAAAATTTTGAAGTGGACCAATATGGCCCTAAAATTACAAGTGCTGAAAACTTCAAATGGCTTACTAGGCATTATATAACTGGAATTTTGAAATTGGCTGATATACCAGAGAATGACTGAAGTTTTGAAAATGTGGATGGCCTACCTAGCCATAATCTAAATAAATATTTGAAATGGCCAATATGCAGTCTGTAATCAAACAATAACAAAACACAAATATGCTCTAGGTAGGTAGGGATGTTGAAAAAGAGTTTCAATACATATCGATATCAATATTTTTTTACAATAGTATCATAGACTTTTAAAGTCTATGGATAGTATAAAAAAATATCGATGATATTTTCAAAGCCGATATATCGATATTCTGTACTCAGTATCAAACCAAAGATTTTTTTTTTTTTTTTACTTCTGGAAATTTTAAGTTGTTTTTTGCTCCTTTATAAAATAGATAAAAAGAAATCCATGGGTATAAAACAAAGCAGTTATATATATATATATATATATATATATATATATATATATATATATATATATATATATATATATATATATATATATATATATATATATATATATATATATATATATATATATATATATATATTATATTATATTATATATATTTCAACTATTCCAACTTTGGTGGATATTGGTAGGCCTCCGGACTTTGCCCACCAGAGGAGACATAATATATATATATATATATATATATATATATATATATATATATATATATATATATATATATATATATATATATATATATATATATATATATATATATATATATATATATTATATATATAAAGGAGCAGAAAACAAAAATTTCTAGAAGTAAAAAAAATATCGTTGGTTCGAGACAGGATAAAATACCGATATATCGGTTTTGAAAATATCATCAATATTTTTACGATACTATCGTTAAAAAATATCTTTATC
Source organism: Armadillidium nasatum (assembly GCA_009176605.1). Taxonomy (NCBI): domain Eukaryota; kingdom Metazoa; phylum Arthropoda; class Malacostraca; order Isopoda; family Armadillidiidae; genus Armadillidium; species Armadillidium nasatum. The sequence continues at coordinate 21,291 of SEYY01021865.1, forward strand.
GATATATATCGAAAGTTTTTCGGCATCTCTACATCCCTAATTTTTATCTACAGGATTGTTTTCCAGGTAAGGAGGTTTTTTTTTGTATTTTTTTTTTTTTTTTTTTTTTTTTTTTTTTTTTGGTACAAAATTTAATATTGGTCTTCACAGTATTGAAATTAATTAAAATGTTTGTTTTCGACTTACAAATTATTTCATTAAGATCAGGGCTGAAAGAAACCACCATTAAGTAAACCAGTTACTTTTTTTAAATTTAGTGACAAACTACATCGTATAAAATTTGGTTATTTCGTTTAGTTTCCATATATCACGAATATATATCACGAGCTCTCATTGCGTATGGGCGTTTTTCACTCGCTCTGAACTCGTGACGGCCTGATCGAAGGGCAGTATTTTGGCTGCCTGGTATCAAAGTTTTGGTCTGGGGTCAGAGTTGGACAGAGAAAGGATGAGACTGTGTAGAAAGTCGAGTCGCACGAGCCCTTCTCAGTGGAGGAGGTATGCGACGAGAGAGTTCAGAAGAGCAGTGTCCATTGTAATAGCGATAGTATAGAGAGAGTGACGCAACATTTCGACTGGCAGAAAGAGATTTGTGAGAATTATATATATACACGTACATAAAAACAGCAAAAATTTTCTTAAATTTTATTTTATAAAGGAATAGAAAACTACTTAAAATTTCTAGAAGTAAAAAAAAAAATATTGTTGGTTCGATACTGAGGATAAAATATCGATATATCGATTTTCAAAATAACATCAATATTTTTCGATACTCTCGTAAAAAAAGTATTTATATCGATATATATATCGAAACTTTTTCGGCATCCCTACTGCCTGGAAGAATATCATAATCATATGCCTTCGTCGGTGAGGTTTGTTAACGAAAAACAAAACAAAACAAAAAAAGCTTCCAACTTGATGTAAAAGGAATATTTTCCTTTCTGTTTAAAACTACCATTTCGATTCATCATGACAATATTGCTAGTAAGCCTGGTCAAGTTTACCCACAACTTTTAAAAGGAGTGAGGTTTAACTTTGAGAATTTGCATGAGGAATGAATATTTTGTGTCTTATCAAAAATCAGTTTTTAAAAATCCATCGGGCATTGAAAGAGCAATTTGCCGCCAGGGTTTTGTCAATTTTTCTTTGCAATTTACTGAGCTGTTCACTGAGTTCTGCTTCAAATGAAGGGTACTTTCAACATTTGGTTTTGCTTTTACTTAAGGAAGAAGGCTTTGCGACTAGTAATTGAAACAACTACAAAACATTTGAATATTAGGCAATTAAACTTGAACACAGTACCCTGCAGCTGCATGAGTGAGGAAAATTAACCATCTTTATTATCAATATATATATATATATATATATATATATATATATATATATATATATATATATATATATATATATATATATATATATATATATATATATATATATATATATATATATATATATATATATATACATATATAGTATATCAATTTGAATTTCTTGATCCACTACCTTCCCTAATGGAAATGGAAGTGTTTTTGATATGTGAGGTCTGCTCTCAGAAATAAAAAAAAAAAAAAAAAGAAGCTATTGTAGTTTTTTTAGTGTATGTATCTATGTATTGGAACTAAAATTACACAATGTATGTATGATTTGTCTGCTCCAATTGTATGTGAAAAGCTCATGTTCATGTGTAAATTTGGTGATTTGTTGTTTTTTTTGCAATAAATTGTAATTTATATGAATCAGAGGCTCACTGAATCTCAAATGCCCCAAGCCTGCTTCTGTCTGAATCTATCTTTGGCTATACCTTCTTACTAGAACACTAATGCTAATTTTTGTAATAATTTTATTAACGGGATAAATATTACCCCATTTTTAAAAATTTAATTAAATAAAAAAATCTTTTTTCATTTACATGCTTAATGATAAAAATATATATAGGTATATGTAAATTGGTTAATAAAAATAACCCAAAATTCATTATTTATTTTGTGACAATGAATGAAGGGCTAGATAACATTAAAATAATAAGTTTTTATTTAAATTTTTGAGAACTGAGCTTTGGCACACATGTTGGTAGGTTATGTGAGCTTCATTGTGGGTAAGAACACTTTAATAATTAAATGTTAGTTTAATCCTTCCAATATTACTAATGGATGGTGAATTTCAGTCCAAAAGGCACATTATCTAACACAAAGCAGACTGATCCAAACAACTCCTTTCCACTCTCTCTTTGCAAATAATGAAGCTATAGGAATCTACAAGCAGATGTAAAAATATAAGTATAAGCACATACAAATCTCATGACAAAGTTTGAAGTGGGGTAGAATCAACTAATCATTAGTGTTCTAGGGCTAAAACTAAGAAATTCATAAATTTACTTAAAGTACGTAACTATAAACCAAAATTAAGCATTACTGGTTTTATTTTCACTTTTAAAGAATATACTGTTTCCATGTGATTGTAAATTAATTCTACTATATATATATATATATATATATATATATATATATATATATATATATATATATATATATATATATATATATATATATATATATATATATATATATATATATATATTATATATATATATATATATTTTAATTTTAATTTTAATAATTTTTAAAATGAAAAAAAAAAAAAAAAAAAAAAAAAAAAAAAAAAAAAAAAAAAAAAAAAAAAAAAAAATATATAGTAAAAATATATATACCATTAGTAATTTTTCTTTAAATATTAAAGAAAATACAAACTGTTTGCTTTTGTATACTCCTCTAACAGAGAACTACAAGTGATTATAATTTGTAAGTATATTTTATTATTCTTTCAAAATATGCACTTTTCATTTTTTATTTTTTTCTCATGTAAGAAATTCTCATTAAGCAGTTAATATAATCAGTGAGAATGATTTCAGTGAATCTCTGGGCCCCTGGCCTATAATTAGCATCATCTATGATCTACCATAACTTTTAAAAATGTTATTTTATATTCTTTAATAAAATATTCTTAACATAGTACAAACAGTAGAGTGACTATGTGCTTAAGGGTGCTGGTTCGATACCACTTGCAGGTTTTATCTATTATTATGCTAACTAGAAAAGTTCCTCTCCTCAAATAGGGGATTGCTGGTAAGAATTGAACTCTATATATATATATAAAAAAAAAAAAACAGCATTGTGTGCATATATTGACAGAACTCTGAAGACCAATGAAAATAAATACTGTAAATATAAACTTGTCATTTATTTACACTCTAACTTCTCTTTGCATCTTAGTAAAGAAACCTATCAATTCTGTTTGAATCTCACAGGATGCAAAGCATTTTTTGACATATGATTTAAAAATATTTAGCATGTGTTTTCTAATTATTTCAATAATGTATGTATTAACTGAATGATTGCTTATAAAAATGAGAAATGGTCACTGTTTTACAAATATGCTGTAACTGATTTTCATGTTGATTGAAGTAATGCAGCATAATGTTCATATGTACCCATGCTATACATCAGTCAATTAATTAATACTTTACATTTGCACAAGAATAATATTAAACTTATATATATATATATATATATATATATATATATATATATATATATATATATATATATATATATATATATATATATATATATATATATATATATATATATATATATATATATATATATATATATATAATGATACTTATAATTTTTTTTTTTTTTTTTTCACATCACCACTGCTCACAGGCAGAGCCCTATTCAAGGAGGGGGTGTTAGAGAAATAAAAGAAAGAACAAGAAAAAAAAATATAAAAAATTTCTTATGTGGGCATAGATGTGGGCTTTAAAGAAAATGAGGTCAAATTTGGTGGGAAACACAGAATACAGGAGAGAGTTCCACAAAACAGAGGTGGCTGAAAAGGAGGCACCACAGCAGACAAGCCTGGAGTTGCCTATGGCTACTCAATATTTATATGCAGACAATGGTCCCCTTGTGCTATGAGGATGCCATACAAGTGGACAGCTTCCCTCAAGCATTTGCCATTGTAGTTCCTATAGAAAAGAGACAAGGCACCAATGTCATTGCAAAGATAAAGGGTCAAGTGAATCAAAGAGCGGAACAGTTTATAAGTTGTTTAGCCTTTGACTCAACCCTATTCAAAAGATGGGTGAAATCTGAGCCACCCCAGATATGAGATCAGTACTTCATACAAGGGCGGATGAGGCCCTTTTATAATTGGAGTAACTGCGAAGAATAAAAAAATTCTCGCAGTCTAAACAGAACTCCCAGCTTCTTTGAGGCAGCCCTAGCAACCATTGTGATGTAAGGTTTCCAAGACATTTTTTTGTTTATGTTTATATTGTCAACAGAAGAGACGGGAGAACCATCAAAAGAAATAGAAAAGTTAGGAGGTGTCTTTGAGATGGAGATTTGTAGAAGTTGAGTTTTTAAAGAGTAGAATTTCACAAGGTTGAGGCAGCCCCACTGGGAAATTCTATCCAGATCAGCAAGAATGGAATCAGAAAGATGATGTGAGGCAACTCTAGAAGCAAAGGAGGGAGCAGATTTGAAATGAGTAGAAGAAATGGAGTGTCAAGTCATCAGCATATGAATGGATAGAGTTAGATGAGCAGCTGAGAAGATCATTAATGAAAAGTAGGAGCCAAGACAGAACCCTGAGGAACACCACTATTGACAGGAAAGGAAGAAGAAGTCGCTCCATCAACAACAGCCGAAATGGAATGATTAGAAAGAAAGCTAGACAAAAATAAGCAAAGAGAAGGAGGGGAGCTTGGAAATCTGTGATGCATGCCATATCCTGATCAAATGCCTTAATATGTCAAGAGCCACCAAACGTCTCCCCATGGTCCCTAAAGACAGAAGACCATAAATCTGTGAGATAGGAAAGTATATTCACCAGTAGACCTCGAACGTCGAAAGCCATACTGATGTTCAGAAAGAAGGGAATGAGATTCCAGATGATCCATGAAGTGAGAGTTGAAAAGGGTTTCAAAGATCTTAGACAGAATACAAGTGAGAGCTATAGGGCGATAGTTGGAAAGATCAGAGCAGCTACCTTTCTTCGGTATATGCTGGACCATTGCGGGCTTCCAACATTGAGGGGAAGTATTAGTATTGAGGCATAGAGAGAAAAGTTGAACGAGAGATGGAGCCAGCTCAGAGGCACACTCTCTTAAAACTCTGGGAGGAATGCCATCCAGGACGCTTGCCTCCCTTGCCTTTATCTGTAGGAGAGCTTAGAAGCTCAGCACACCTTCGATTTGTGAAAGTCTTCTTTGCTCATTGAAGAGCATCCCTGCAATGATTCCAAGCTGAATGAAAATTAGCAAGAGTGATAGGAGAAGGAGAGTTTTTCCACTCTTGATACGCAATTTCTCTAGCCTGATTGGCACGAGAGCAGGCGCGATCAAACCATGGATTTTGAGGAGAGAAAGATTTAGATGAAGAAGGAATGAACCTGCTAATCCTATCAACAATTAGAGCCCCCACCTTTTCAGTAGAGACTGACACGTCTTCATAGACAAAGCAGTCCCTCCAGAGATAGTTAGTGTAGAAGCAATGCAAGTCCCCACAGTCAGTCCGATCTCTATAATCTGTGGCAGAAGATGCGCTTAGGTGTATAAACTCATTGCTTCTGATTAGGTATGCAACTGGTGCATAAAACTGCCTTTTTTATTATTATTTAGAGCTAATTTCTTTCTAATAGTACATAAGCCATTGAATTAAATGAACAATGATTTCTGCTAATAGTTCAGCAGAAATTTTCTGAAACTATTCATTGTGGATTCTTTTATTTTTTTAATGTTATCCAAGTAAAAACAGTGTTATAACTATTTCTGATGATGATTTTATTATTATCATTATTGGAAAGGGTAAGTGCTAGTATACCCAATTAATTTTAATCACAAGGATAAAAAAAAATTTTTTTTTTTTATTTAAAATTGGTTCATGATAATTGAAAATTTTTTACCATTCCTTCCCTTCCCTTTTCTTTTTTCTTTTTCTTTCTTTCTTCTAATATAAACTTCTCAAATTACTGGGTAGACATTCAAATTTTAAATATTTAAAGCTTTTTTAAATTTTGCTCTGACTTCAAATCCAGGAAATCAGGTTTAGTAAAATCAAGGAAGGATTAACAACACTCTCCTTGCTTCGAATTATTAACTGTTTCAAAAAATACTTGAAACTTCCTTTTTCATTTTTTGAATCATCTTTTATTTTTATCAATTTTTTGTGTTTTATTAAAATTATTTTTCTTTGTCTTCACTTCCTTTTCTTCTTTATTATACTCTATCATTATCTTCCTTTAGAATTTACAGTTCAATATTCTCTCTTCATTTTATCAATTGGTCCTTTCCTTCTTTTGACCTTTTTCCCTGCTCTCCTGTCTCTTCAGACATTGTATTTCTACCTTAAATTCATTCTACTCTTTCTCGCATTTTTTGCACTTTTAGATATTTAAATCATTAAGTCTTATACTTCCTTCCCCCCCACCACCCCCTTCAAGATTCTCTTTAATCTTTGTATTTATTTCCATTTCTTCAGTCGCGTTTAAAAGGTTTCACAAGATACGCTATTACAAGTATGTAATCATGAAACTTTTAACATTTCAATACAGAGAATCTAAATCAAAATGGCATACCCATGAATGTTTTCAGATACTCCATGTATTCATTTAAAAATTTTGTTTCTCATGGCCTGTATGGGCTTTTCCTAACAAAATTTGTTTGCACGTATGCATTCGTGTATTACCATACTAATAATCTCACAAACTACAACCAAAAACTTTTTGTCCTATGCAGTTTTACTTGTTGAATTTACTTCTTTATACAAGATGTTATTTTCAAATGTTAATTTGCAATTTTAACTTTTTTTTTACTTTTACAGATATTTTAAGAAAACTACATAAATTACCTGTTGAAGATGAAGTTCTTCGGTATTCCTGTTAGAAGAAAATGTTGTTTCTATTGCTGGTATATCTTTGTTTTATTTTCTTTTTTATATTACTCTGGATTGCAAGAATACCTTTTTGCATGGTCTTACTCTCGCCATTACATCCATTGGGGTCCAGAAGAATCATTGCAAACTCTCATATCTCAAATGCAGATTAGAGAGGCAAGTGGTGTAAAACCCATTAATGAATTCTCATACCCTTTCACGTTTATTTATCAAGAAAAATGTAGATCAAAAGAGCCTATAAGACTTATGTATATAGTTAAGTCAGCTATGCATAATTTTGAAAATCGTGAAATGATAAGAAACACTTGGGGCTATGAGAATAAATATATTGATGTTTCTATTCGAACTGTGTTTCTTCTTGGTTATGATTTTGACTCACCTGATCTCCAAATAAAGGTAGAAAAAGAAGCTAATACACACAAAGATATAATACAGGCCGAGTTTATAGACTCTTATTACAATAATACATTGAAAGCTATGATGGGATTACACTGGGCATTCCACTATTGTGAAAATGTGAAATATTTTTTTTTTGTTGATGATGATTATTATATTTCAACTAGAAATGTATTACGCTTTCTTCGAAGTCCTTTAAATTACCCAAAATATTTAGAAAAATTTGTTGCTTCTGCAGTAAATGAATATCAGGATCAGTTGTACGCTGGCTTTGTTTTTAACAATGTTTCTCCAATCCGATGGTATTTTAGTAAGTGGTATGTTCCCTTGAGTGAATACCCATACTCACATTGGCCTACATATGTTACAGCTGGAGCATATGTGCTATCCCGTAAGTCCCTTGTCAATCTGTATTATGCGTCTCTGTTTACGAAGTTTTTTCGATTTGATGACATTTTTCTTGGTATGGCTGCCAAGAAAGCTGGCATAAAGCCTGTGCATCATAATGAGTTCCATTTTGATAAGAAACCTTACAGTCTTGAGGGGTACAAATGGGTTATTGCCTCTCATGGTTTTGCTGATCCAGTTCAGCTACTAAATGCTTATAATGAGCAAAGATCTGCTGGCAATGCTTAAACTCTTATGTTCTTTAGATGGTTTTTACCTTCTGTGGCAATATATATATATATATATATATATATATATATATATATATATATATATATATATATATATATATATATATATATATATATATATATATATATATATATATATATATATCGATAAATGGTTAATAATCAAAATATCACCACATATTTACTTAGAAATTAATTTATTGCGGTATATATATATATATATATATATATATATATATATATATATATATATATATATATATATATATATATATATATATATATATATATATATATATATATATATATATATATATAATTTTATCAACAAATTGGAAATTTTTTTTTAGTACTTAAATTATTATTTTTTATATATACATTTATTATTTTTGATTTTTTTAGGTTTTAATTTATTTATAATATAATAATTAAAAATAAAAAAAAAAAAAAAAAAAAAAATAAAAAAAATATATATATATATATATATATATATATATATATATATATATATATATATATATATATATATATATATATATATATATATATATATATATATATATATATATATATATAGTTCAAGCTTGAATCTCCTCTTGATAGCAGAAAGTTACCAGAATAAAAAGTAAACTAAGAAATGAAAAAAAGACATAAATAGCAGCAAAATACTTACTGCAATATTTATGGCATAGTGTATATTACCTACCTCTTTCAGCATTTGCTTATACGAAACAGCCAAAAAAAAGACATATACACATACTATTTTTGATATAAAATTCTCACGCATTAGGTTACCCAAAATCTTTATAAAGAAATGTTTTTTAAGCTTATTAGTAGTTCAACTTTGCATGCATCTTGCAATTTGAAGTAAAATTTACATTTAAATCTTAGACATTGCTTATGTAAACCTCAGAATAGGACATTATCGCTACACTTATAAAATTGCATTGATATTGCTATCTCAAGTCACTGGTGATATATATATATATATATATATATATATATATATATATATATATATATATATATATATATATATATATATATATATATATATATATATATATATATATATATATATATATATATATATATATATATATATATATATATATATATATATATATATATATATATATATATATATATATATATATATATATATATATATAATCAGTCCTGGCTCATGAATCTCATATTTCTTCCATAAACATATTGCCACAAGGACTGATCAGAAATATTTTATAAATTTAAGTTGATATAAATTTTACCTTAATTCACATTAAACTTTTTATTCTATTTTTTCCATAAATTAATTTGAATCTGTTCAGTAGTAGTTAAACAGTGTAACTGACAGTCAAACTTTATAGAGAGGCTTTTGTTTATCTATATCTATCTATTTCTATTCTTCTAAATTATAAGTAATGGTAATTGTTATATTTATAGATAGTATTTGTCTTAATGAGTAAGAGCTTTAATGTTATTTAATAAGCTGTTTGTTGTTTTTTTTTTGTTACCATTCATCAATTTTTGGTGCTTATTGTGGCCAAATGTATAGGTTTTTATAGTTTGGTTTTAACCTGGCTTAGTTGTAGAAATTTTAGGTAAAAGTTGTGTTTATATTTTGCAATACAATACCTTCCTTTTATGCTTTTGTGTTTGTTGGTTTGTATAAAATTAAGCACAACTATTTTAAAATAGTTTATTTGTTGGCTACACTTTTGGTCTTCGAAATAAATTCGACCTATCATTCTGTTAGGGTAAATAAAAGGGATACCTATAGTTTACGAATATTTTTATTGATTGAATGAATAGATAGAATAAACGCATTGTCTATTTGTTGTCAAAGTTTTTCAGATTTCTCTCATTATTAAAAAGTGTTTCTTACTTCTTTATATAATTTCAATTTTTTTCTTTTCTCTCGTTTCGGTTAGTTGGAATTCTTTGAATAGCGGTTGTAGGGTGCATTTTGTTGGAATAATGTTATACTTCTAAATATATATAGAGAAATTTTGTTGGGATCTGATCTTATTATAAGTTTTCCATACACTTGAAAATCTTTTTCAAAGTTATCAGTTGTGGAGGTATATATATTTATTTCTGTGAATAATCTTTGACTAAGTAGTACAATCAGAAGTATCTTCTCATAAAAAAGAAAAAAATATGTATATTTAATATTTTTTGTATTCCTATGTTAAAATTTTTATTTTGATATTTGACCATTTTTTCATTTGTATATATATTTACAAATTTTTTATCTTTTCATATATATATATATATATATATATATATATATATATATATATATATATATATATATATATATATATATATATATATATATATATATATATATATATATATATATATATATATATATATATATATAATTGCTCTGATGTATTTTTATATCCAGCTCCTGTGATAGTATTTCAAGGAATATTCCTCATTTTATAATTTTGACCTGTTTTTCTTTCGCTTTCTTCAGGATTCACAAAAGTTTTAATCATCTTTTGCTTCTTTGTTTCTCTAAAACAGACCGAACATTTCCTGTTCATAAATAAGTCATCATTTTTTTTTTTTTTTCTTTTCTTTTTTCTTATCTGCCCATTATCACTCTTGAGAATGTGCAAGAAAGTCGAAGGATGTAGTGAAAATAGAATAATGGATAGTGTTGCAAATTTTATCTTAAGTAACTTTCATTCAGTAATTAGTTTTGATGCGATGTTAAATCGTAGAGGATATCCTCAAACTGATTCATCTCCTCATTTGGCCCTTTTATAAAATTTTCTGACCCTGTGTTCATTTGGAATATTTATTTATAATTACAAATAGAAGAAGAAAGAACTTGCGACAATTTTGTTTCCTATATTTTACTATTTCTCTTGTGAACTATATTTCAGTGATTTGTCGTTCATATTTCATGCTTATTATTTGAATCATTTAAAAAAAAGTGTATAATGTTCTATTCAGGGAATTGTTTTAATCTCGGAATACATTTTAAAATAAGCATTTTGAATTTTACATTGGAGAAGTTATATTTTTTCAGTCTTTTACATCTTGCATTGCATTCACTTCCTCTATCATGTTTTCATGCTAGACATTTGATTTCGATGTAATATTGTCCTTCAGATTGAAAATATATTGCAAATATATCATCAAACTCTGATTGTGAAAAATATATATCAGCAAACTGAACAGCAAATTTCCGAGAGTCTCGTCCATTCTTTGTTATATTTCAAACTTCATTTTTAACTCTTCTTGGTCTTTATAAATTTTAAATTATTATTTTGACTTAAAATAACTTTAATTATTAACATAGGGTTTTGAAGGTAAATAACATGGAGTAACGCTGCATTTCATTCCCATGAATTAAAAACGATTTCATATTCCATAAAATTTTTGTATTCAAAAAAAATAAAATAAATTTTGAGTAAAATTTATACATATTTCTTTTATCAAGCTGGTTTTATGCATCAGTTATTTCTGTGTACAACATTATAGGTTCTCTCATGATTGGAAAAAGGAAATTTTTTTTTTGTAGCAAATCCTATATTCTAATTGCACAAAATTAGAAACCATTCATTCTCAAGGAACTTACTCCTTATCACTAGAATTTAATTTTTTTATTATTTTTTTATTTATTTATTTTTTTTATTATTATTTTTTTTTTTACCAAAACATAAAATAAGGATATGTACTTAATGATTTGTTAAATATTTTTCTGTAAGAAAAATAAATTAGTTCCTAATATATATATATATATATATATATATATATATATATATATATATATATATATATATATATATATATATATATATATATATATATATATATATATATATATATATATATATATATATATATATATATATATATATATATAGTATTAGTAAGAATTGAGTGTGAGACAGGATTTATGAAAAATGAGCTTGGTTTCTTTTTTTTTTTTTTTTTTTTTAAGTTATATTTATTTACTTATTTTTTATTTTTGTGATGACTTTATATTTAGAAAAAACTCCTCTTCTGCTTTTTTTTAAAATTAATTTTCAGGATTATATAATGTGTATAAAATAAAAGAAGTCCTGTTTTAATATAAAAAAAAAGAGGAATTTATAAATACCTGTATTTTACTGGTAAATATAGAAATATTTACCAGTGAGTTGTTCTATTTTCGACAATATCTTGAATATGTAGGCTAGTTAAAATTAAGAATTACACTTGCTGAATATCAATTATAAACAAGAAGTTGTATGTACAATGTATTAATAATTGAGATTTGTATAATGCTGCAAATTTAGATATGACTCTATTATGTACTTAGTGAAATACCTCTCTTTATACATTCCAATATTTTTGTAATTTTGGATATATTGCAAGCACAAACACATACTCCCTCGTTAACATGCCCACTTTACCATGGTGAAAGGGTTCGGATATCCGCGAAGTATCACGTTTTTCAGTTTTTTTGTTTCGTTTTCTCTCATGATTTTTCCGTATCTAGCTTTTCTTGGTTGCATTCCTTCCCCCTTCTCTACCTATGTACCCTGCTACATTACTCCTCTTCCTTCCGAGCAACCCTCCCTTTTTCCTCCTTCACATGGCCTTTGTGGTCTTACGTAGGTTTGCTCCCGCACGCGAACTAGTCTACCTCACTCTACTTTCCCCGCGGATGAGGATATAGGTTAAAAACCGGTCCTTTTCGCCTTTGGCCTGGCCGCCCATTGTAGAGAATCTGAATGTTAGCTAACCACTGTAGGGGTTATCCTGGAATTGGGTTCATAATCTCGGACTTTGCTTCGCATAACATGTGGTTAATGGGTGGTGTCTGGCGCGGAGTTCCTGAGGGCTCTCCCGAGGTCACATCAGCAGTCCACCCTCTTGGGGTGGGGTTTCGGGGAGGGATGTATTGGGTTCTGGACTCTGCCTTGTTGTGGTGTGCAGACCGCCCCTCTTTATCACTTCACCCCCGTTTCTCGGCCCTGCAGTGTTATATATATATATATATATATATATATATATATATATATATATATATATATATATATATATATATATATATATATATATATATATATATATATATATATATATATATATATATATATATATATCTTCATGGGGAAGTAGTGTGCTGTTGTGCTGTAGTTTTTGTTTCTATGAATAAATCATATACTATATATTCGCTTCTAACCATAAACGCACATCATCATCTGTCAGGTTCCCCACCTGTCCCCTTCCAGGCTACTCTTAGGCCGGAATGTAACCTGATTGATGAATATATCTGTGGGTCACGTCCGTCCTCTGACATTTCTCCTTCGCTCATAGGGTCTCTTTCTGGGACCCTATCTCATCCAATTTGTGATGTTTATTCGACCTCTGTCACTATTGCGTCTCGTATTTCTGTTCGCAAGACTACATTTCTGCCAAAGACTCGTGTGCAGAAACTCAACCTTCGTCTCAACCGCAGAGCCAGAAAACAGTTTTTTTTTTAGAAGCAACGTCTCAAGTACCGTCAACTCGTCTACACCACTGACGTCGATTTAAGACTGTTCTAAGGACTCTCGCAATAGTCATAGGGATCCACCAATCATCTTCAGTTATGTCTCAAGCTTCTCAGGTGATCACCTGCCCTGGTGCTGTGGCTGACGAGCTGGGTTTTCATTTTGCTGCTTGCTCTAGTGCATCCTGATATCGAGAGCCGTTCTGTACACTCCATTCTATGATTGCTCCACCGGATTTTTCTATCTCACCTTGCGTCGATCCTCCTTATAACCACCTGTTCACGTTGGCTAAATTTCAAGAGTCTCTTCAGTTGTGCAAGGATGGGGCACCTGGATCTGAGGGAGTCTCGTATCAGATGATTCGTCACCTCCATCCTTCTGCTTCAAAGTTCCTCTTCAGTCTTTACAATCGAATATTGGTGGAGGGAGTCTTTCCTCCCATATGGTCTACGTATGTTATTCCCATCCCCAAACCTGGAAAATACATGAATCAAGCTACTAACCACAGACCCATCTCACTGACTTGTCATAACTGCAAGGTTATGGAGCGAATAGTTCCAAACCGCCTTCTTTCCACTTTAGAAAAACTAAACACGTTTTCGTCTTTTCGATTTGCATTTCGTACACATCGTTCTACGCTAAATCCTTTCTTCAACTGGACCACGATATCCGTGGAATCTTTTTTCCACCAACAAAATGGTCTTATCAGTGATTTTTGATCTTTAGAATGCGTATGATTCCACTTGGAGGTCGGGGGCATATTGTACAAACTTCACTCCTTTGGGCCTGATGGAACAGCTCCCTTTACTTCTGTAGAACCTCTTGTCAAACAGAACCATTCGGGTCCGCTGTGGCACCACCTTATCTAGACACTTTGTTGTTGATGAGGGGATCCCGCAAGGCAGTGTTCTTAGTATTACGCTTTTTGTACTTTGTTTCAATGACATCGTTATCGATATAACTCATTCTGTTAAAATACTCTATGTTGATGACCTTGCTTTATACATCCCAGGAGCCAAGCTCACCTGCATGTAACGCCAGCAGAAGCTGGCAATTGACAAAATCATATCCTGGTATGACAGACGAGATTTTTTTCCGTCGGTATTTCCTTTTCGCAGTTGAAGGAGACTCAGGGGACAGTATGTATCTTCCCCTGAGTTAGTTTTCTATGGATTGCACATCACAAAGAAGCCCCTAGTGCAATTTCTGGGCTTGATATTGGATGATGGGCTTACTTATCCTCCCCATATCCTTGACCTTAAAGCTCGGTGTCACTGGTGTTTGGACCTACTACATCACCTTACTTCGACCACTTGAGGTACAGGTAGACAAATCCTGCGTCAGCTTTTCACCGCTTTAGTGCTTTTCAAATATGGCCCGACCTGCAAGTCCTACCTCCATCTTTTGGACTCTATACAAAATGATGGTCTCCGCATAGCGACTGGGGCTTTTCAGTTTTCTTCGACGGTGAGCCTGGAAGTGGAGGCTGGCTTAATGCCACTGTCTCTTTGACGGGAGCAACTTATTTGCTCTTTATTCCTCCGGCTTCAAGTCCCTGTACCCTCCGCTTTGACGCCTCTTCTGGACACTCTTGCTTTTCACCCAGCTTATTGGCATTTTGCTTCAGTTGTGGACTTCCATTTTTGAATACCTCCACATCCCTCTACGTGGGGTCCTTCCATACTCGTATATTGACCGTTGTGAGCTATGGTTGTGCCCACCGCCGCAGGTGTTCTTGATGTCCATTATATTAAAATCCAACACTCATCCGGCTCTGCTCAGAACCTACTTTTTATCACATCTTGAACTCCATGGGAGAGCGTTTTCGGTGTTAACCAACGGCTCATAGAAAACTGACAGTGTTCCCCAACTGCACCTTCTCACATACTCACGTACTCATCAATCTTTGCTGCCGTTAATAGCAATACTTCTGACCCTTTCTAGAATTTTGGCCTTCACCTACTCCAAAAGTGGCACTTCATAACAGTTCCACCAGAAGTTCACTAGTCTCGTTTATTCAGGACTTCCTCTTGCTGCTTCATTTACGGAAGAAAACTGTCCGCTTCTACTACTACGACTGTCTGTAATGGTTGTGTTCCGGCTCCTGATCTCTACTCCCATATTCACCGGAGATTTCTTGCGTGTTGGGAGGCCTGCTGAAGGGAAGATGCCCGCGGTGCTAAGCTGAAATAGGAAAAACTTCGTTCACCCTTGGTCGTTTTCTTGCCGCCTCTAGCCGTCGCAGGGAGGTGTCCTTGATGCGCCTCCGTATCGGTCATACCAACTTCACCCACAGGTACCTCATGTCTCCGGTCTGTCGCTTTGCCTTTCTAGCATTCTCTCAGTCCATCACATCTTAGTTGGTTGCCCTGCTTTGTCAACCTGCAGACGGAGGTACTTTACTGATTTATGTACCATCCCTTCCGGGAACCGTCTTTCTTACTTCCTATC
The DNA here is from genome assembly GCA_009176605.1 of Armadillidium nasatum. Lineage (NCBI taxonomy): Eukaryota > Metazoa > Arthropoda > Malacostraca > Isopoda > Armadillidiidae > Armadillidium > Armadillidium nasatum. Next base: position 37,245 of record SEYY01021865.1, read on the forward strand.
AGAATCTCCTCATTTTCGGAGTGATGCAATTTTCGCCTTTCTCGGCGTCTTGAACCTGTCGTTCCAGATTTGATTTTCCTGGTGTGTTCGTTTTCCATTCGTTTTGTCTAGGTGTTGTCTCTTGTGTTGGTATCCAACCAACCCAGCATTGCCGTATCCCAGTGAGCAGTGACAGCACCTGTACAGTCACTCAAAATGAAAAAAAAAAAAATTACAAGCACAAATATCCAGTCAATAAATTTTTTTACGTACAGTATAATTTAGTGCTTTTAGTGCCGATAAATTACTTGATGTATAAAATTGTTACATATAACTGAATATCATTTTTACAAATTGTTTTTAATATTTTGCTCTATCTTATTTTGCAATTCTAATTTATGTTTAGGATTTTTTTAAACATTCTAATAGGAATAATTTTTTTTTCTCTCAAAAGTGTTGTAATAATATGGGAATTTATTTTTATTTTCTCAACTTTTTTTTCCATTATATTATTATTATATATATATATATATATATATATATATATATATATATATATATATATATATATATATATATATATATATATATATATATATATATATATATATATATATATATATATATATATATATATATATATATATATATATATATATATATATATATATATATATATATATATATATATATATATACTTGTTTTGCTGTTTTCTTCTATTTGCTCAATGTCTTGCATTACATTCCATTCACATTCCAATAATGTCATTTTGATGAACAAATATTAAATCAAATAAATCTAGTTACCAATTTAATTCTAGAAGAAAACACACAGAGCCTAATTGCTTCCATAATGTTTTCCAGTGAATAAATAATTGTTTTCTGTGCCAATATTTTCAGTGCTTATAGTTTTAAGAAATGTTTTATTCCCAATCATTATATTTCTTTATTCAGCAGCAGAAGGATTCTTTTTTTTATAGAATGGTAAATTATAAAGTATTTTTTATTTTGATGATCTCGGTTTTTTCTAATAAAAGAAAACAAAGTAAATTGCCTTTTATTAATACTTTACCTATACTGTACTTAAATTCATATTATAAAGCGTCCCAACCATGAGTGTTCATTTTTTTTAATAACTTGATAACTCTTTTGTGTGCTTACGTATGAAATACCTCTTGCTTAAACTATCATTATTTTACCCAAGAGCTTCAAACAGCTAATCATTCCTTCATACTACGTAGATGTTTCTATGTTATAGAAACATGTACATTAATCAATATTTCAAGAGTTTTAGATTTATAAAGAAGTCATCCCCAAGCTCTTACAGTTCCCACCCTACTGGGAGGGAAAACCAAGAGTCAGTATGTGCCGTGCGTGTTGGGTTACGTGAAGGTGTGGTTATAACTTGTGAAAAAGTCGTAGTACCTGCAAGTTTTCAAATAATGCACCAATATTGTATTTAGCTGAATCTGTTAAAATATTCCTCATTTTTTATATGTGTGTTTTTATACTTACAGATAAGAAGGGTAGGTGATGGGCAGTCTATAAGCAGGTTTCAAATTGGAAATAGGGTGCAAGACTCTAAAATTGGTATGCTGGGAGGGTAAAAGGGTCGTATTCCCTATACATATGCAAGGCAGCACCAACTCGTGGTGACGACAGGAAGTGGAGAAATTACTCTAGGATTGACTCAATGCTAGGGCACTTGGAATTCCTTCACCATATCATTCTCCTTGCATTAATAGACTAATATGAGTTATCTAGTCTATCAAGAGAAGATGGTTTCCGTCTCAATACAGCTGTGAGATCCTCGAGTGATCATGGTGAAATATAGATGTGATTTATCTTCCAATCTGTTTTTTGTTACTCGGGGTTCCAACGTGTTATGTTATGTTAACTTTTTTTTTTTTTTTTTTTTTGAGTTGGCGATTTTATCTTCACTATCCACTTTCTTTTCGTGGGATGTCAAATGTTAGCTTTTTAAGTGAATGGAATAGGTGTAGAAACCATTGTACAAGAAATATACCATGGGATCTCGATAACTGGATTTTTCGGAGCACATACGCATAAACCAGAATGTTAAGAATTGATCTTCGAAATCAACAGTATTGTGTCTAAGCATTACAAGAAGGGAGAAACGGCGCTATCGGGGGGGAAAAAAAACACTGATGCTTAGATTTAAACCCATCTACATAAACGGGCATGGAAGTCATGTGAGTGGTGAATGTGCATATAATGCAACTTCATTAAGGCAGGGTGGGTGGGAAGTACGTTCCTTATCTACTGATCAAGAATAAAATAAAACGTAGTGGTTCATTCGAAAGTAGTGTTACCAGTTTTTATAATCCACAATACACATTATAATTTATGATTTCATTACCAACTTTTGTTAAAACGGTGTACATTCAAGTTTTCTTGGTCATACTTTGAAGAAATTATTGCTATTTGAAAACTACTTTGTTGTGAAGGTGAGTTATATTTTATCTTATTATTCTTCAAATTCAGCCTTTATTTTTCTAAGACAAATTATTTGCTTCAGAGAAAACCAACTGCTAGTTTTCTTTAATGATACCTTATTATTTTCATGTATAGTATTGGCACATACTAATAGGATATGTTTTAAGACTAGCCTTATAGATAACACTTAAGGTCGATCGTACTGCAAACAAGTCTAACGCTTGACTGGAGTTTATTACTTAATGTACTAATTAATATTAGCTGTTTCACTTTCCAAACAATGATATTACGACCATTCTTAATTTTGTTATCCTTATCAA
>SEYY01021865.1:42500-55000 GCA_009176605.1 Armadillidium nasatum
ATATATATATATATATATATGAACAAAATGCTAATTTTGAGATTGAAGAAATTCGACAAAATTAGAAACGGCGATTGAAATATATTGATTATTACAGCCAACTTTCCTTTTTACTAAACTATTTCAACTTTTAATAAAACAAAATATATTTTCTTGCTAATAAAAAATGCAATTCTGAAGATGTAGGATATCTATAAAAAATATTTATATACTTTCACTATTTTTTATCTAGTGTATATACTTTATCTATTGTAAGTTTTCCTTTATATTGGAGAAATTATATTAAGTTCTCCTTCATAATGTTTTATAAAATTCGTTTGTTTGTTTTTTTTATCGATCTAGCACTCAATAATTTGGCATATCAAGCTACCGGCCTAAAAGTAAGAACTTTTCAAATATTCAAAGTTCTGAATTCAGGTATGAGCTAATTTTTATTTTTACATCTTTCTTACTATATACCTTTCAATATACTCTTCTACTCAAAATATACCTCTAATAAGTTATAATTGTTACTATATAATTCAGAACTCGTCAGAGCACAATTCTTTGGAAAACTGTAAATGGTATTTCATATAAGCCAATTCCTTTTTCTTTTAGATCTAAAACGTAATAACTAGCATTATTCAGCTGTAAGTTGTAATATGTAAAAAGATAAAATAGATAAGATTACTATTTCATTTAAACTAATTCCTTTTTCTTTCAGATCATAAACGCAATAACTAGCATTATTCAGCTGTAAGTTGTAATATTTCTTTATTTCATAAGTAAAGGTAGGCTGCAGAATTTTCACGTAAATATGAGTTACTTCTCGTATAGTCCCGTTGCATACTTTAATGGTTAGGTTGTGTCAGTAAAATTAATTATTTTCCATGAAAATTTAAAGTTTGTCTTATATAATAAACTATAATGACCTAAAATCAATTAGAACATATGTGATGTATGTATGTGCCACTTTTCCTACTTAAAATAATTATTGAAAAATTTTTAATGATGCGCTAAGAAATTTAAATTTTCAACCCTTGTCAAAGCCAGCTGTAATAGTCATGTAACCTTGGCCATACCTTGGATCCTTGGCATATTTTGATACAAAAAAAAAAAATAAGATTCTTCCAATTTCCGTTACTCATCTTAGATTTTATTTATTTTTTTTTTTATTATTATTTTTAATGATTTTCTTATGAGCACTTGGGCTTGAAATTACTATTGAATACAAGTTGAATTGTTTGTACTATGTAAAAAATTAATTTGATTTGGATTAATTAAACTTTACAAATATTTTAATCTGATGATTACTATTTGGGTATTTGATCATTCGTGAATTAGTGGATGTATTTTCAGTTGAACAGTGTTTAGGCCGATGTCAGGAATATTGATTTTAGAGCATAAAGTTACGCTTTTTAAGGTTTATTTATTATATATATATAGATATATATATATATATATATATATATATATATATATATATATATATATATATATATATATATATATATATATATATATATAAATAATTAATAATTAATAATCCATATATTATATGGATTATTAATTAGGCTTAGTTTTGTTAAGATTCAGTGGAATATAGGGATGCAAGTGAAGTCTAATTCTGATGTTATTTGGATGATGATCAGTATTATTATAATATTCTAAAGTTTATATCTTGGCTTATTCAGGGTTTGCTGGTAGCATTTTTTGAGTCTTAATTAAAATCATATTTGTGTACCTTTTAAATGGTATTGTTTAATAATTTGATAATAATTTGGGTAATTGTAGCGTTCACGGGAGTGGATTTTTTCGTACGAGACAAGGTTGCTAATATACCTACGCGTTGGGAGTTCGACTAGAACTACGCGTAGGAATTTGAAACTAACAACATAGCCTAAGAATTTGTGATACGACAAGGTTGCTGGATCATTGGCGTTAAAAAATATATATATATATATATATATATATATATATATATATATATATATATATATATATAATATAAAAATAAAATAATAATTATAATAATAAAAATAATAATAAAATAATAATAATAACAATAATAAAAATACTAATAAAATAATAATAATAATATGTAGAGATAGAAGTATAAGTGAAAATTTTATCACCACCACTCACGGGTACGGGGGGCAGAGCCCCCTGTAGACAAACACTCGTGTGCCATGCATTTGCAACTTGTATTATAAAAATATGCATTATTGCAGTACAGCAATAAAATCGTAAATGCATGGCACACGATCATTTGTCTACGGGGGGCTCTGCCCCCCGTACCCCCCGACCCGTGAGTGATGGTGATAAATTTTCACTTACATTCCTCTCTCTCTCTCTCATATATATATATATATATATATATATATATATATATATATATATATATATATATATATATATATATATATAATATATTATTATTATTATTATTATTATTATTATTATTATTACACATTACCCCATATCCCGCATCATGCAAAATTCTTGTAAATTTTAACTATTATTTCCATTTTTAGCTTCACCATATTTTAAAATATAGCAACTCGTCAAAACATTGAAAGATTTTTTTTTTTTTTTTTTTTTTGAGAGCGGCCTCACCAACGAGGGCACGTGAGAGAGTTTTATAATGGCGGCAAACGATATGACGTCATAATTATTCCTATTATTTTAAACTTTTTTTTTTAATTTAAGTGTTTTTTTAATTTTTTTTTCTTACAAAATAATTTGGCATTCGTCGATTAACCAAAAAAATAAGCAAACATATCATTTCCTTTTTGTAGTTACGCTGAGAAGAAAACAAAAAAAAACGGCACGTCGTATCAGTTTCAGTTGAACTCGCAATGCGTGAATAAGTAGTTTCAATCGAACTAGCAACCCGTAGGTATGTAGGTATTTTCAGCAACCTTGTCTCGTACGAAAAAATCCACTCCCGTGAACGCTACAATTACCATAATTTGATTTGGCATAAACCTCTATTTTTCATTATATTGAAAATATGAAGTCTAAATATGTTTAAATGCATTCTTCACACAATTTTCTTTTATGGAAGAGTAATATAATTACATAATAAAAAGAAAAACTATTAAAAAAAAGAAAGAAAACTGATATTTTTACTTCAAATGGTGAAGCAACTGTTCTTCAATTGGCCTTCGTTTGTACAAAAATAGCAAAACCAATTGAATACCAAGTTGCCATATTAGTCCTTTGACTGTTCTGTTATTTTTCTGCAATGTACTGTAATATAATCTTCAATATATAGAAATATTGGGTAAAGGTGGAGATTGTTTCTGAGTTTCGATTGTTAAAAAATATCGAAAATCGAAAATATCGGAGAAGCCTATCATAAACAAGAGAGTTGCCAGAGGTACTATTACTAGACATACACACAATTATTATTACTTACTTTTCTAACAGAACCTAATTCGACTTATCATAACCTGAACTACCGAAGTTGCCGTAAAAAGAGAATATAAAGATTATTATTACTTACTTTTCTAGCAGAACCTAATTCGACTTATCATAACCTGAACTACCAAAGTTGCCGTAAAAAGAGAATATAAAGAGGCGTAATGTACAGAAGAACGTAACAAGAACGCACTACAATGACAGTGAAAGAAAGGAAACTGAGCTATGAAACGAAACTGAGTTATAAAAAAAAGTTATAGGCAGGAAAGTATTGATTAAAATAAAATATCGACATAAAAAAATATTGATATAAAAAATATCGAAACAGAAACAATCTCCACCTAAGCCGAAATATTGATATATCAAAACATTGATACATCAATGAAATTTTTTGATACTTGTATTATTATTATTATTTAGCTTTCATTTTATTTATGCCTATTAATATTATTCTAGTGTACTTCTAGTTTGACTTATCACAACCTGAATGATCAACATTGCCTTGTTATACAGGCCTAACTGATACATGGATCAATATTGCTATGGGATACAGGCCTAATGGATAGATGGATCAATGTTGCATTGGAGTATAGGCCTACTACTATATTTACATTATAATATATATATATATATATATATATATATATATATATATATATATATATATATATATATATATATATATATATATATATATATATATATATATTAAATTTTTTTTGATATATCATATTTTTTTTTTTACACTTGTCATATTCTTTTTTGGTAACTACTAAATTAAAATGTTGCAAAAATGCAAGAAAACTTCACTCTGTTAAACAAATTTCACTTATATCCTTAACATTCATCTTAATACAAAAAAAAAGTACAACTTGTCATTATGGAAGGTAAATTATAATTATTCATTTTAGATATACAGTATTTTGAATTAATAGGAATTTTAAAATTTTCAACATATATAGGATGTATATTTTTTAATACAATTTCAACCAAAATTCTTTTAAAAATTTTTTTAATGATATTAAAAATTAAAAAAGTTAAAACCCCAAACCATATATCCTATAATCTTTTAAAATACCCAAGACTTAATAAAATTAAAGTCTCATTATTAAATAATTATTTACCCCTTTTCTGGAAGCACATCCACATAATACCAAATAAAATACCTAGTAATCCCACCACTTAACAAAAAAAATTTTGAGTTTTCTCATATATCATTTTGTCAGATTCATAATAAAGTTTTTGATAAAATGCTATATCACAATACTCTTCATAGACTTAAAACATTTTTAGGGTTTTAACCAAAATAAAAACCTCCCCTTTGAACATTCCTCTTAGTTGTGGACATCAATAAGGAATACACAGAAGAGTCCTTTATTTCAATTTATATAAAATTCTGAACACACATCTTTCCATCAGTCAAAAAAATAATAAATTTTCTATCTGATTGCACAGCTAGTCATACAAGGACAGTACTTACCCCAAACATGCAGAGTACCCTATATTACAGACCTCCTTAGTGCTATTCTCTCATCCACAATTTTAATTTCTTTATTCATGACCTACCCTATCATATATCCCCCAATAATAATCAATAACTATCTGACAATGTAAATATTACTGCTCAAAGTTTATCTATGTATTCACATCCTGATATATATACCAAAATATAATTCATCTGAAACAGTGGCTTCCTTACCACAAAAGTCATGCAGCAATAGAGTAATAGTAGTTTAGTACAGTATTATGCTGTTCTTTGCTACTATTAGTCTATCGGTGCATGATACTGATACAGTTTTGTAAAAAAATAAATAAAAAAATAGAACAAAAAAATTATAAAAATATTATAATGTTAGGCTAGCTAGTAACTGAAGCCCACAGGTTACTGTACAGTCTGCAAATTTTTCAAGTTCTATTATAATTTTATTGTTTAATCACTTAAATATAATATCTTTATAATTTTAGAATTTTATTACTTAATAAACTAATATTCTTTATCTAATTAAATGTAGTAGACTAGCATTAAACTAAATACCCCCAGTTTAATAAAAATATCCAAATTTGTTAAGTAAAAGTTAAACTCTAATTTTATCATGGTTTTTCCTAATTTTTCCCAGTTTTACTCGGATTTTCCTGGGAAAAAGGTTCAAAAAGTTTTTCCCAACCAACCTTGTCACAAAAACACAATTATACTATATACATGGACAAGAGAATCCAATACCCACCCAACATGTAGGCCTATCTAGCATATAGAATTCCCCTTAAATAAACCTTACCATCCTAACAGTAACATTTGATATTGATGTAATATTCTCTCTGCACTTTAACAATGTCAATTTGAGAGAGGCACACAAACTCAGTGAGTAAAAAAACAGACTGGTATAGACTTCAGTCAACAGTTTCACAGACTCTAATCGCTCACTATTAAATTATGTACTCTAACTAATAACAAGAAATCAAAGCACTTATAATAACAGGCAACCTCCTCACTACACTCTTGCATCATCTACTAGCAAACGAAATTTTCTCTGTAAAAGACCATCTTGATGTTAATTGGTTGTTAATTATACAGAAAACTTCTCTCCTTAGATCACTTACCACTAAAAATACTTCAGCAACTTCTCATACCAAGAACAATCAAAAATATCGTAAATATTTAAAAACTCAAATATGTAAAAAAGGGTACCATTCAAACATCTATGACACTTTCTCCCTCCCCCCCTCTCCCTTCTCCTTCCAAGCACATTCAGCATTAAACATATCTATACACAAATAACACAAATGGCTATCCTCACTTACCCAAACAACACCATACTCCAAAATTTTTTACCAAAAATCTTACAGAACACTTTGGACCACAAAACTCGTGCAACATTGTCCTGACTACTCTGTCACCAACCCTCCATAAGAAAATACAGGATTAGAATAAATAAGCATCCTTTCACACTGTCTAAATGACTCTGCTTGGAATGGTAGATTTCCTTTTGGCTGCTAACTACTCAAAAAGAGAGGGCAGGGGTCAACAAGATTATATATATATATATATATATATATATATATATATATATATATATATATATATATATATATATATATATATATATATATATATATATATATATATATATATATATATATATATATATATATATATATAGGGACCGACCGGGGCTGGAATTTTGGCCGGGGTCACCCAAATTTGGCCGGGGGGGTTGCCTAAAATTTGTAAAGAGGTCAAAAGCACTGAAATTTTAGGTTAAGAAAATTAGATATAAGGTTTATTTAATTGTAAGGAAGGAGTAGAATAGCCAACATTCACTTAAATTAATGATTATATGCATTTTCTCTAAAAAAAAATCAGAAAATTACAGTTATGTATATTTAAAGTTTAAAAAAAGTACAAAAATTAAAAAAAAAAATTATTCTAATTCATAATAGTGATTTAACACGTTTACCTAGGTAAGACCCAAAGGTAAAGTTTGAAAAATGTAAGATATAAAATTATCAATTAACCTGTATTTATACATATCATTGTTATTTTATTGCTATGTATCAAACTTGTATCATTTAGCTGCATTATTTAAAAATTATTATTTTGTTTATACTTTCAGTCAATATGGCTAAAAGATCAGCTTCTGCAGTATTTGAATACTTTACAATGTTTCAGGATAGGCTCGAAAAAGCTAAATGTAACATCTGCTGTCGGAAAATTAGAAGAGAACCTCCGGGTGCTACAAGTAAAAAAAATTTCAACCAAATCTTTTTGTAGTATCTAAAATCAAAACACAAAGATGAACATTCACTAGCAGAAAAGGAGCGGTCAAAAGAAACTGAAAAGAAAAAAATCTTAATTTTCTTATATTTTGTTTGAAATTTTTTTTATTATTTGACTGATTGAGCTGAAATTTTCAAAGTATGTGAATTTTTTCACGAAGTTCTGAGTTGATTTCGAGCATTTTTTTGAGTCTATAACGGTTTGAAACTTATTTGGACCCAAAGTTGAAAAAATGAATAACTGGGTCAAACCACTGGTCCACATGAGCTGAAAATTTAGCTGAATACCTTTGCCCCAATTTCTTGCATTGGTGGAATAGGTTTTTGATATCACATCTAGAAAAAAGTTATAAGCACTTGAAAAAAAATTTGCAAAAATCGTACCCTTCTGGAGGAAAAAATTATTTTAAAAAAAAAACGCTACCTACTATTTTTTTATTTGTGAATATTGTTTAGAAGAGGAACAGGGCAACAATTTTTATTTAGTGCATTTTTAAATGCCCTTTGTTTGAAGCGAGATATAGCCTCTCAAACTTTGGGAATTTTTGAAATTTGGCCAAAAATGGACCTTTTTGAAGGCTATATCTCAAAACCAACGAATCTCATAGAATAAAGTACATAGAGGAATTTGTAGCCCCACCCCTCCTCTATATACACCAAAAATAGGAAATGTTATAGTTGTATTTTTTTTAAAAAGATTTTTTTTTTTTTTTTTTTTTTTTTTTTTTTTTTTTTTTTTTTTTTATAGTTGGTCAGTTTTTGGCTTATAACATTTTTTCTATAACTCTTGGAACAAAAGTCTATTAGAGGCTTTTGTAGCCCATATAAGTTTGAATAAATAGTCCAACTTTCAGCTCATTCTAAAAAGTGGTTTGGCACCGCCATTCTATTGAAAAAGGGTAAAATTTCCACAAAAAAAAAAAAAAAAAAAAAATTTTTTTAACCGTAATAGACTCGGTAAAACGCTAGAAATGGACTTTTCTTACCGGTAAAAAATCTATATAACTGAAAGTTTCAGCAGAATCGGCTGAAAATTTAAAAAAAAAAAAAATTTTTTTTGTATAATTTGCCATTTTAACCCCGGCCGGCAACCCCGGTTTTCCCTGATTTTTAGCCGGGGCCGGGTTTGGCCGGGGCCGGGGCCCCGGTCGGTTCATATATTATATATATATATATATATATCAAGAATCTGTCCTATCTTCAACATTTTCTGCTTTTGATTAATGACCTTTCTGCTACTTCATCTCCTATCCACTCCTATGCTGATGACTCCACCCTTCATTACTCTTTTCAGCTTGAAAGGCATCCCTCCCAACAGCAGTTAATAGACTCAAGGAAGATTGCCTTGGATCAAATGACCTCTGATCTATTGATTTAAATTGGGGCATTTCAAATGGCTTGTATTTAATACCACAAAAACTCAATTCCACCATATCTCTACTTGATACAACCTTCAACTTATGATATCTTCTTCGAAAACTTGCAACTCAAACCTTCATCTCTCATTAATATTCTTGGTGTTTCTTTTTCTTGTGATCTTTCTTAGAAAGACCATGTTCAGATTTTCTCCTTAACTCTGGAGGCCTCAGGCCTTTGCCCACCAAAGATGAAAATATATATATATATATATATATATATATATATAATATATATATATATATATATATATATATATATATATATATATATATATATATATATATATATATATATATCTGGACCATCATACTAATGATCTGCGTTTGACCCTTATGAGTATGGCATTAGTTTATCAAACCACAGACAAGGAACCACCTGAAAAACTTTAAGGAAATTTAGTGCTAGTAGTGAAAAGAAACTGACAACATTTCCTCTTGTACAGAGGTAAAAATTTCAGACCAAATATATGAACTTTATTTTTTTTTATCAGATGGTTATTATTTTGTAAATTTGTTCTTTCTTTTTTTCAGATTTTTGTCAATAAAAATGTAAAAATTAATATAATGTTGAAAACGAAAGATATAAAATAAAAAAATTATTTGCCCTTCATGGCATTGGTAAAGAAGAGCTGCAATTACCAGAAATATTTATTTTTGTTAAGGTAGTATTGTTAAAGGTTTTAGCTCAAACAAATTAAGCATATACTTAGTGATATATATATATATATATATATATATATATATATATATATATATATATATATATATATATATATATATATATATATATATATATATATATATATATATTTTACAGTTTTACTTGTGTAATCTCTGTTTTGTGTTCTAATAATGCCTTCAATGAGCTGTTTTTACAACAAAATAAAGAAAAGTCTTGTCCTGTCTCTGCAACTCATGACTCATTACCAGAACAAAATATTAGGTATATATATATATATATATATTATATATATATATATATATATATATATATATATATATATATATATATATATATATATATATATATATATATATATATATATATATATACATTATTCTTATGTGCTTGGAATGTCAGCAAAACTAGGTTAAATGTCATTGTTCACTTTGAAACACTTTCACCTATATTAAGTTCAGTATCCCCTCTTCATTTAAATTGTGCTATGTATTACTGTGATAGGACTTACTACAAGCAAATATATTTTTAGGTGTTTGTTTATATATAGAAAAAGTGTTCTGCTATTTTTGTTTTCTACATCTTAATGGTGTTAAGTATTGTTACTTTTTTTTTTTGTATGATGATAATTTGCTTCAAACTGCACCAGTAGCATTTTGTAGGATTCCTCCTTCAATGGAAAAATTTTTTTCTTCCTTTTCAGATGACTGAGTTTTAGATTTAGCTTTGATTTAGTGTGTGCTTGCAAAACATGCTTATAACTATTAAGTAGAGACAATATATATATATATATATATATATATATATATATATATATATATATATATATATATATATATATATATATATATATATATATATATATATATATATATATATATATATATATTATTTTTATAAAATACCATTAATATTTTAAATATCTTGATACCTCTAAAGACATATTATAACTATATATATATATATGATAATTTGTGTCAGTGTGTTAAAGTTGTGTTTAAAATTGTAAATTGGCCAACATATTAATCATTATATAATAATAAAAATGAATTTTAATTGTTATATTTTAGTTACGAATCGAATCCTTCTTAGCATCAACAAGTGAATAATCATTGACATAGGGAAATGGTAGCCTATGTATTCTAATCGTGTTTAAATATATTTATTAAATTCTATAATTAATCTGATTTTATATATATATATATATATATATATATATATATATATATATATATATATATATATATATATATATATATATATATATATATATTATATATATATATATATATATATATATATATATATATAAATGAGCCCTGTATTGTGTCTGTAGTAAGCTTAATAAGAAACAGATTTAGAATTAAAATATAATAATAATTAGATTATCTCTTTTTAAATTTTAGTATTGTTTTCAGATAGAATAGATGCCTCTGTAGGGGAAGATGAACCAAAGGAAAAAAATGTTTTTGATACTCTAAAAGTAATTCTTAAGAAGGTTAAGCATGAAGTGAATTCTGATACTCAAGGAGGTTCTTCTGATGATGATTCAAAATTCAGTTTTAAACTTGATTCAACGAATGACATTGAACATAATTTGGTGAATGAAACTCCTATTAAATTAAGTGATGAAAATGTACTTGTGGAATCACAGCAAAACACAACTGATAAGTCAAAGCTTAAAGCAACTGATAGTGATATGGCTTTAGATCTCATAGATGTATCTACAAGAGATTCTTTTGATAATAGCCAGTCTTTGAAGAAAGGTAAGGAAGATAATACTAAATTATTCAACACACCTAAACCATCATCGGAACAACAGGAACAAGTTACCGGAAAATTGACTTTTAATACAATATTTGAATCATTGTATGACGTAAGTATTTAATAAGTATATTTATACAAAAATAATATAGTTTTGAAAATATATATTTTTTAGTATTTGATACTTCTCTTCTCTCACCTCTCTCTCTCTCTCTCTTTCTTATATATATATATATATATATATATATATATATATATATATATATATATATATATATATATATATATATATATATATATATATATATATATATATATATATATATAAAATGATGAAAATTAAAATACAAGTAAATATTAGTAAGCTCACTTGTAAGTGAACATCTCCATCTTATTAATGTGCTTCAAATAAAAACATGTGAATTCATTTTAACCTCCAACAATTCTGCAATTTCTTATATGATACTTTAATTAATCGCTCATTCAATATCATTAAAGTTATTTACAAAATTTTGTATTCCAAGAAGTTTATATAAATTTATTACATTGTTACATTCAAAAGATTTATTGGTTTCATATTGATTAATTTTTATTATGAACCATATAAAATAATAATTATAATATATATATATATATATATATATATATATATATTATATATTTTATTTTATTTTTAATTTTAAAAAAAAAAAAAAAAAAAAAAAAAAAAAAAAAAAAAAAAAAAAAAAAAAAAAAAAAAAATAAGTAATATATATATATATATATATATATATATATATATATATATATATATATATATATATATATATATATATATATATATATATATATATATATATATATATATGATAAAAATTAAGGCCATCGCTAAAATGAACATATTTTATTTGGACGTTTCGAATCACAGAGATTCATCTTCAGTTAAAATGAAATTAAAAAACTAAAAATTAATTAACAAAAATTAAAATATTGAAAAATTTTCTAAAAGAACAAAAAGTATTAAATAAAAACACACCACAACTCATGAGAACATGTTCATGTCAGAACAGACTGGAAAATCACGAGAATTAAGTGACAGGAAAAATTTTAAAAAGCTAGATGAGTGATGAGGAAAAACAAATAAATATAGAAAACACACACACCCATAAAAAAAAAAAAAAAAAAAAAAAAAAAAAAAAAAAAAAAAAAAAAAAAAAAAAAAAAAAAAAAAAAAAAAAAAAAAAAAAAAAAATGCTGATAATAAAAGATGAACAAAAATTAAAAAAAGAGTAATAACTATTATCGGTATTTTTTTTTTATTCGGCCATTTTTAATTTTAATTATTCAATCTTAATTATTAATTATTGATTATTCTATATATATATATATATATATATATATATATATATATATATATATATATATATATATATATATATATATATATATATATATATATATATATATATATATATATATATATA
>SEYY01021865.1:65000-67500 GCA_009176605.1 Armadillidium nasatum
GAATCCCAACACTTTTTCTATTTTCATTAAGAGATCTCTATGTTACTTCATCTCCTATCCACTCCTATGATGAAGACTCCATCCTTCATTACTCCCTTCAGTTTGAAGACATCCCTCCTAACAGCAGTTAATAGACTTCAGGAGGATGGCCTTGGAGCAACTAACCTCTGATCTTTCACGTATTTCAAAATTGGGAAGAAAAATATGGTCGTTTCAATGCACAAAAATCTTTCTCATCTCTCACACCGTACAACTTTCCACTATGTATACGAAACACAAACTCAAACTTCAAGTTCTAATATTAGGTGTATCTTTTTCAGAAAGCACATTGTTATTTTTTTCAAACAAGCTTCTAAGATGTTGGTGTTCTGAGGCGCCTTTAAATTCTACGCGACCCAGTTGCTTGCTCTATGGGTGTTGTTCCTCCCTGATGGAGTATGCTTCATCACACATCTGGGGGGTTCCACTCATACCCTCTCCTTGAAAAGGTGGAGTCTAAGGCTTTTCGTCTCTCAACTCCGCTCTTACTAACTCTATCCAATCCCTTTCTTCCCGTCGAATTGTTGCGTCACTCTCTCTTTACTATCGCTATTAAAATGAACTGCTCTTCTGAACTATCTGTCGCCATACCCGCCATACATTCCTAACTATCATTTAAAAAAAATTTTTTTGTATCTGCCAATTTTAAAAATGGAAATAAAAAAAAAAAAAAAAAAAAAAAAAAAAAAAAAAAAAAAAAAAAAAAATATATATATATATATATATATATATATATATATATATATATATATATATATATATATATATATATATATATATATATATATATATATATATATATATATATTATATATATATATAATAAGTGATATCCGAATCTGGATTATGTTTTTTCATTGATTCGGATTCGAATTTGGAATAGAGAAATCCAAAAATAAGGTGTATTCGTAAGTTCTTGATTCGGTTACGGATTTGAGATTTAAAATTCAAATGGATTCGAATTCGAATGTTCAAGATTCAGATTCGAATCCTTTTTTCATTTAAAGTAACATCAAAATTTAAAGCACCTTATTTTCACTCTACTGATAAAAATTTCTGGTCTCCTACATAAAACATCTTTAATAACATATGTAAATCTGTCTTTCAGACTCTTATTCGCTTTGATTCTACTGTAACTAACACTTCATTCTGAAGGCTAATCTCTTCGCCTCTTTTCGTCATCTAATTCCATCCTGGATGATTCTAGCATTCCTCATCCTACTTCATCTCCTCTTGGGTGTTCCATGTTTCTACCTGGAATCATACATGATCGGGTGCATGAGATCCTTAGATCCAAGATGTCATTCCTACTCGTGTTTTTGAAAGAGTATGCGTCCGAGCTAATGCCTTTTCCTCGTTCAACTCTATTCTCTCTCTGCCTTAATACTTATACTTTCCTATTGTGCTGGAAGCTTTCATATATTAAGTCGATCCCGAAGATAGGTAGTCCTTCTAATCCTTCTGACTATCGTGTTTTAGCTCTTACTTGTATTCTGATTAAAATCTTTGAAACTCTCCTCAATTCTCATTTCCTGGATAATCTGGAATCTTTCTGACTTCTTTTAGGTTAACTAATGAATTACTCTTTTATCTCACTGATTTATGATCTGCCTTTTAGGAGTATTGAGTCCTGTGTGGTGACGCTTGACACATCCAAAGCTTTTTGACACTTTATCGCAAGCATCATTTGTCTTCAAGCTCTCTTTCTTTGGGTTTCCTCCTTCTTTTTGCTTACTCATGTCTAGTTTTCTCTCAGAAGACTCCAAATTAGAGACGCGAGAGCAAACAAAATCGTTGCGCACATATGAACAATCTCCTTTTTGGCTGAAAATTAAGTATAGAGACAGTAAGAGGAAACAGAAAATGATTTGCTATCAGAACGTTCAAGCACCTTAGTTTCGGTTAAGAATAAGAGGTGAGATCTAGAAGAAGAGAGGTGGTGTTCAGCAGAGTGGAAATTGGATTGAAGATAGCGAATGTTGCAAAAATTAATAAAGAAAATAGACCGTGCACTAGGGTAAGTAGACTGCAAAGTATTGGTGGCACTAACCTAAATTTTATGGTCATTGAATAGCTTATTTTCAGTCTTGTTTCAACCTTCATGAGTTAGGTAAGGAAAAAAAAATTAGGGATCGGTATCGGTTATCGGTATTCGGTGGTTTAAAATTATTGGTATCGGTTAAAATTTTTGTATTGTACATCTCATATATATATATATATATATATATATATATATATATATATATATATATATATATATATATATATATATATATATATATATATATATATATATATATATATATATATATATATATATATATATATTTATATATATTTAATATTAAGCAAGTTGTTTAGTTTGAAAAATAATAAAAAATCATTAATTTATCACATTTTTTTTTTTTTTTTTTTTTTTTAAAAAAAAAAAAAAAAATCGCTAATATATATATATATATAT
>SEYY01021865.1:75000-80000 GCA_009176605.1 Armadillidium nasatum
TTCTGGTTCTTCTTCACGTCCTTTCTGGCATTTTGATAAAAAATGTCAACTCTGCTTCTTTTTCTTTCCCTCCCCTATGTTCTGACGGTACACCTGCAGTTTAGCCTTCCTTAGACCATTGCGCATCTGTTCCTTCTCCTTCAATTCCCCCAACTCATTTATGCCTAAAATTCTAATTTCTTCTAAAGACGTCATTTCTACTCTCTCTGAGCTTAACACTAAGTAGGCGTACGGTTCTGATGGCATCTTTCCTGTGGTTCTCAAACTTGTGTTTCCGAGCTTGCACCCTGCCTTGGTAAACTATTTCGTCTCTGTCTTTCTAATTCAACCTTCCCTTGCTTACTAGAAATGTGCGCTCATTTAGCTCCGAAAAAGGGGGACCCCTCTCAACCCTTTAACTACCGTCCCATTTTTTTTTAACCTCCGTTCTTTCTCAGGTTTTTGAATCCTTAACATGAAGATTTGGAAACCACTCAATTCTTCTAATTTTATCTCTTTTCGCCAGTATGGCTTTCGTAAAAAACCTCTCTACTGATCATCTTTCCCTTCTCTGGGTGAATCTTTCACTTTCGCGTTGAACATATCAAAAGTTTTCGATAGAGTTACGCACAATGCTTTGATTTCCAAATTCCCTCTTTCGAAATCTATTCTTCTCTGTGTGACCTCTCTGATTTCTTTTCTGGTCGTTCTAGAGCAGCTCTTGTAGACTGCCATCATTCATCCTTTGAATCAATAATAGTGGTGTTCCTCAAGGATCTGTCCTACGTTCAACACTTTTTCTACTTTTCATTAAAGACCTTTGTTAACTACTTCATCTCTTATCCACTTTTATGCCGATGACTCCACCCTTCATTACTACTTTCAGTTTGAAAAACTCCTATCCCAACAGCAGTTAATATACGCAAGGAGGGTAGCCTTGGAACAGCTGACCTCTGATGTATCTCATATTTCAAATTGTGGCAGAGAAAACATGGTCGTTTTCAGTGCTTCAAAATTCAGTTCCTCCATTTCTCTATTCGACACGATCTTCCACACAACTTTGATATCTTCGAAAACACGCAACTCAAACCTTCATCTCTCCTTAATATTCTCGGTGTTTCCTTTTCTCGTGATCTTTCTTCGAGAGATCACATTATTTCTCTTTCTAAACAAGTTTCTAAGAGGTTTGGTGTTGTGAGGCAATTTCAGAATTCCTTCACTCCACCACAGTTGCTTGCTCTTTATAGGGCGTTGTTCGCCCCTGTATGAAGTTTAAATCACATATTTGGTTTGGTTCCACTCATACAGCTCTCCTTATAAAGGTGGAATCTTTTGCTTTTCGTCTTATCAACTCTTCTGTTCTCACTAATTCTTTGTAGTCTCTTTCTGCCCGTTGAATTGTTGCGTCACTCTCTCTATACTATCTCTATTACAACAGACACTGCTCTTCTGAAATCTCCCGTCGCAAACCTCCTCCAATGAGAAGGGTTCGTTCTACACGCTTTTCTACACAGCCTCATCCTTTCTCAGTCCAATCCTCTGACCAAAGACTTAACCGCTATGCTCACTCTTACATGTACTCTATTGGTAAAGCCTGGAACATACTCCCTTTATCTATTTTCCCAAATTCCTATGAGTCACACACCTTCAGACCCCGTGTATTGGAACATGCCGGCCTTTAACTTGACCAGATTTCCGACTTTTTCCATAACTGGTGGAAATTTCAGTAGGACTCTGGCCTTTGCTCACCTGAGAAGAAATTATATATATATATATATATATATATATATATATATATATATATATATATATATATATATATATATATATATATATATATATATATTATATATATATATATATATATATATATATATATATATATGTTACAAATTAATTATTATTATTAATTTATGAATCAGTTGCATGTAATAATAAAACCGTCATTCAGTATTTCTCAGTTATCATTGTAATAATCTATTATGAAAATGAAGACTGTACTATAAGCAGCGTTTTCCAACGGGACTACAGAAATTTAGTAGTTTGTAATTTTTTTTTTTTTTTTATGAGTTTATGGGGTTCACATATGCAAAGTTAGGTCTATGGGAGATCCATGAGCAAAATATGGCTGAGAACCCCAGTACTAAAGACTTCTCTTCTATAATAATAGAACGTGGTTAAATCTAAGACATTCTCCCTTCTACCACTCTTCAGTAGAAAGTCTAGAGATGATTTTTATCATTTGTGAGAAAAAGGTTCAAAATGGATACTTTTTTTTTTATTATTTGATTCCAGTAAAGTTTGTAAATTTTATAAAATTTTCTTATATAATTGCATTTATATATATATATATATATATATATATATATATATATATATATATATATATATATATATATATATATATATATATATATATATATTATAATATATATATATATAATATATATATAATAGATAGAGAGAGAGTAGAGAGAGAGAGAGAGAGAGAGAGAGAGAGAGAGAGAGAGAGAGAGAGAGAGAGAGAGAGAGAGAGAGAGAGAGAGAGAGAGAGAGAGAGAGAGAGAGAGAGAGAGAGAGAGAGAGAGAGAGAGAGAGAGAGAGAGAGAGAGAGAGAGAGAGAGAGAGAGAGAGAGAGAGAGAGAGAGAGAGAGAGAGAGAGAGAGAGAGAGAGAGAGAGAGATCAACGGACTATTGAAATTACTAACCTCCAAAAAAAAATATTAATACAGTAGGTTATTCGTCAACTCGTACCTGGCACCAGTTGCAAAATCTAAACCAGTTTAGCCTTGGGATATATATATATATATATATATATATATATATATATATATATATATATATATATATATATATATATATTATATATATAAATATATATATATAAAAAAAAAAAAATAAATATATATGTATATATATATAATATATATATTCTTTATTATTTTTTTTTTAGTATTTTTATTTATTTATTTATTTTGCTTATAAATTATTTATTATTTATTATTATTATTATTATTATTTACATTTGTTATGGTAAAAGAATGTCTTGTGTAACAGAATTTTAAAATACATTGGTAGTTGAGAAATGTTTTTTACAAGAAAATCTTTTTTTCTTATAAATATTTATTATTTCTAATAGTAGTTAGAATGGTAGACATGAATTACGTTTGCGTTTGTGAAGTGATAGGATTGCAAACGCTAGAATATGGGGTGTCTGGGTAGGTGAGGTGGGGGGGGGGTGGACAAGAGAATTTGAAAGTGAATGATGGTTGAGTGGTAATAGTATGGTGGGTGCTCTTGTGATCGAATTTTTCTGGATGGTTCATTAAAAGTTTGTTTTGCTATAAATGTTTAGTTGTGGTGTCAGGAAAGGAGTTCTTTTGGGGTGGGGTGGGGTGGGGAGGTGTGTATTTTGTACTTAATTAATTATAAAGGAATTATATTGTTTAAATGTAATTTTTATCTTTGATGATTAATTTTAGTTAATAGACCTGGGATCTATCCCATACCAGTTGGGATAGAAAAATTGAAAAATTCCGACTGTAAAGTCAGAAATGACAAGTGTTGAAGTCAAGATGTGATCAGGAAAGGAAAAAGGATGTGTGTTCCAGATTTTAACAATAGAGTACCGGAAAGAATGAGCATAGCACTTCTCACCCCAGAGCGCTAGCTACCTACATAAAGGGTGACTATGTTAAAAGGAGAGCTACTCGAGGAGGAGGTATATGACTAGAGACATCAGATGAGAGTGATGCAACAAGTCGGAAACTTAAAAAAAAAAAAGAAGAAACGGCAGTGTGAGAGAGGGAGAGTTGGTGGAACAAAAGCCTCAGACAACACAACATCCCTTTCAAGAAAAACTGTGTAAGTAGGAACTGTGCCAGAAATGTAATGTGTATTTCTGTACAAGGATGAACCACACCTATACCTAGCCAAAGCAGGTAACTAAATTTTTTTTTTTTTTTTTTTTTTTTTTTTTTTTTTGAGAGAGAGGACCTCACTAACGAAGGAATATGCCGTTCTTCCAGGCAGACAAATTACTGTCCTTCAGGCCATCACTAGTTAAAAGCTCGTGATGCTCTTCTGGTAAGTAAAGTGATGGGAGCACATCCAGATGTTACAAAACACCCAATATTTTATAAACTTAAGTGTGAGAAAGATTGGAATCCTTCTACAAAATATCACGAAGGAGAAAAGAAGAGAAGAATATTAAATACGAAGAAAAAGATACAAGAATAGTTAATAAGGAGAAGAGTTAATTTTTTTTTTCTTTTCCGAACATTTTCTTTTTTTTTTTTCCTTTTTTTCGTATACTAAAGGCTTGTCATGTATTTGTTACATTATCTACTGTTTGGGCTACAATATACTCATATATATATATATATATATATATATATATATATATATATATATATATATATATATATATATATATATATATATATATATATATATATATATATATATATATATATTATATATATAGAGGGCATTGATTTTAGTGAATTTTTATAGTTTTATTTTTAATATTAATAAGTTCGAGCCATTGAACGCTTAATCGATTTTTTTTCCTTCCTGACACATGTTTAATATATATATATATATATATATATATATATATATATATATATATATATATATATATATATATATATATATATATATATATATATATATATATATATATATATAATGTGTATGGTGTGAGGGGAATGGAATGGAATTGATAAATAAACAAACAAATAAAACAGTAGAAGTTAAATAATATAATTGTAAACTGCTTTATGATAAAGTTCATTTTTGGTGTGGGTTTGTTTTTTCATAAAAAAGTGAAGCCTTAGTTTTAGTTTTATCGAGTAACACCCTTTCCGTGTATATATAATATATATATATATATATATATATATATTATATATATATATATATATATTATATATATATATATATATATATAGTATATATATAATATATAATTATCGGGCATATTTTCCGATAAATTATACCTGGTATCGGTATCGACC
>SEYY01021865.1:85000-105000 GCA_009176605.1 Armadillidium nasatum
TTTTTAGAAGTGCTAAATTGAATAAAATGTAATACCGTATCAGTTTACATAGCTTTTGTTTTAAGTATATATATTTTTTTTGGAAAACATTGCCTAGATTTAAAAAAAAAACCTCAAACGTTTCAATTTTTTTAAATAGATTTATAGTTTGTATTATATGTTTTAATTTCTTAACATTAATGGCGCTGGTAGTTTTTGTATTTTAGTTAAAAATAGTTGTGTTTTGTATAAGTAAATTTTTATGACAAGATCCTGACCCAGAATTAAATATTTCTTTATATATATAAAAAAATTTAAAGATAGTTGATTCAAATTACTATTTAACTTTATTTGTATCATTATTCACTACGATATTCTTTGCATCGTGGCATAATGGTAGTAAATGACTCACGTTCTTGAAGGCGTTTGTTCGATCCTTCATGGGTCTCATAGGAAGAAAGTTAACTTCCTGGAAAGTTCCCCTCCTCAAATTGGGCAGTGCTTTCTAGGTACGAACTTTTATGATAAAAAAAAAATCATTCTTTCATTTTTTTTAATTTTGTTTCTTTAGTTGGAAATGGACATGGCAGTAACGGTCAAAGCTCTAAAGGTTCAAAGGTGAAAAGTAAAAATTATGCTTCAACCGACTGTGGAGCCAAGTTTATTGCTGCGAATCCCGAAGCTTCTCATTCTCATAAGGTAAATAATATTAAATATTTATGTTTCTCACCAATATGTATAAGTTGTTTCCTACCTTACACTTGTAAAGACTTGTCGTTTTCCATTTTTTTTTTTTTAAAGTAAAAAGAGTTCTTATTTATTCTTCTATTCTTTTGAACGAACATTAGAGCGTTGTTCAAACCTTCTTTCTTTAAAATGAGCATTGAAAATTCTTCTGTTCGTTTAAACGAACATTATTCATCCATACTTTTAAATTTCTTTTAAAAGTTAATTTTACTGGGAAAACTATATTTTAACAGCATTGAAAAAAAAAGTTTGTTCATATAAAGTTTGAGTGAGAAAACTAATTTTCAAAGATAATAAATCGAGTTACTTTCCACGTTCACAGAATTTTAGTTTTATAAATAGACCATTGTTTGAAATATCTATACAATAGATTTGTTTATTTTAAGTTGAAAAAAAAAATATTTTACACTAATGATCTAGTGTACAAATTAGCAAGATTTTGACACTTTCAAAGTTTTGTGTTTGGAAATATATCTAGACTTTATTTAATTTCATTCAAATATATATTTTTTAAATGTTTCTCAAATTTGGCTAAAATTTTATTAAGAGTATTTAGCTTGAAAAAAAAATTCACCAGGTATGAAACAAACGAAATCATGTTAATTATTTAAAAAAAAAAATCAAAAGGTGGTATTTCTCAATTCACGACATTAGAAAATGTTTAAATAAAAAAATGAAGGAGTGGGATGTACAGTCGTCAACAGAAGTTCGTTCCAATTAAGCTAAAAATAAATATTTATATAAAATGGAGATCATTTCAGGTTCAGCCAATCACAGTTCAATTAAGCCCCGCTCAATGTTTTTATTTTCTTTTTATTCAAAATAGAGCTTTAATGAAATGATCTCTATTTTATATAAATATTTATTTCCAGCCTAATATGAACGAACTTCTGTTGACGACTGTACATAGTGTTTAATTTTAGAGTTAGGTAACAAAAACAGAGAAGGGGTATGAGATCGTGTGAAAGGCAGATCACATTAGGCTCCTCAAAAAAAAAGAAGAAAAATGAGTGAGTAGTTCTTAAAAACAGCGTCATTGTAATAGCAATAGTATATAAGGGAGAGTGATATAACAGTTTTATGGATAGAAAGAGATGGAAGGAAATAATTGAGTGAGAGTGTTTAGTAAGTTAAAACAGGACTGTTTAAAAGCAAAACACTGGCTTGGTGTGAAGAAGTTATGATATTGTCTCAGAATCAGTGCTGCGGAGTCCCTAATTGTTTTTCCGGCTCCAACTTCTTCCAGCTATTACTCCTGCTCAAATATAAAATCAGTAATTGTTTATAAATTACAAAAAAACTAATAAAGATTATTATTATTATTATTATTACTAGTTCTTTTATTTCCACTAACCAATTATATATATATGAAAAATGTTTTTTGGTACAATAAAAAAAAAAATTTTTTTTTATTGCCTTACCCTCAATTTTTTTTCTTCTGTCTTTGCTCCAACTCTATCCAAGAATATAATTTTTTTTTTGTTTTCATTTTGGCTACGCAACCCTATTCAATGTCAGAACACTTAACCTTTTGGGAGCATGTTTACTGAGAGAAACAAAATGATCCTTGAAAGAAAGAATGAGAAAAGGAAGAGCCAAAAATTTAAAGAAGAGTGTAAGATTTGAGTTGTTTGGTTTCAAAGATGTTATAGTTGTGTAGAAGAGTATGTTGAGTAGATTGACAGAGAAATTAAGATGTTAAGACATTGAAAACTACCATGTTTTCTCTACTCCAGTTTGAAATGCAAGAAAGGTAAGAAGTCAGTTGTTTTAAGGCCATTTTCCTGCAGCCCCTCGTTGCTCTTTATATTGCTTTTCAAGGTGAAAGGTATTGTAGGGCCATCGTCGTAATTGGATAGGTGGTAAAGTAACAAAAAAAATCATTAATGAACAGTAGAAAGATGATTTTAGGAGATGAAACATAACATTGAGGAAAACCACTATTAATAGATTTAAATAATGAATGGTCGCCGTTTACAATAACTGTAATAAAGAAAACTAGTCACAATGAGAATTGATACGAGAAGAGATAAGTTGAAAAATCGAAGTTTTGTGCCAGACTATTGATTTCTTTTGATGTCCATTTCTACAATAAAAGATTTCAAAGAGACGAGGAACAAGAGTTTAGAGAATGGAAAGATGATCAAGAATCGACCGTTTCATACAGAAGGTACACATATACTGGCGATCTGTGATTTTTTTTTCTTCTTGTTTTTTTGCTTCTCGAGAATATTCTGATACTTTTTGTTTTCTATGTTCCGGGTTTGATATTTTTTAAATCAGTAATTATAGTCATTAGCCCAGAAAGCCTTTCTTTTGACATTGTTCTTTCTCAAATAATTTACAACCTCTGTATACATTATGAAACTAAGAAAATAATTCTGGATACCTGGTAATAAATATTTGCAAGTTTATTAACTCTTGTAATTTTCTTAATTTCTGAACCCATACTTTCTCAAATATATTAATTAAAGGGAAATGAACCAGAAATATTATGTTGATAACTATATATGCCGACATATTCTCAGCTTTGTGTTAAGCTGTTCCCCTGAGTTTTGGCAAATTAAATTTTCCACTTTTAAGATTCTTAACTATTAAGCGAACCATATCTTCTGACCTATGACTTCCTACGTCGTTAAAAGCTTACAATTCTTCTTTTACTTCATTGTTCCCTGACTTTTCTTCAACTGAAATAATTATTTATACAAAGCTTTCCCCCCCCCCTCCCCCGTACTTTGGACCAAGTGCAATCACACCATTAGTTATGGCAGTGATATATATATATATATATATATATATATATATATATATATATATATATATATATATATATATATATATATATATATATATATATATATATATATATATATATATATATATATTAGGGATAGCGATACCAAAATTTTTACCGATACCTAAAAATTACCAGATACCGATACCGATACTTTACTTTTATCCAAAAATTTTGCCGATATACCGATATATATATATACCGATACTTCACTATATTATATATATATATATATATATATATATATAATATATATATATATATATATATATATATATATATATATATATATATTGTTTTGAATGAAATATTTCCTTTTTAGATAATAAATTCAAATAAAGATGAATACATGCTAAATAAATGTACAGAAAAACTTTGGGTCGTCGTAGAACTGTGTGAGAGCATCAAACCTCAAAAGGTAAGGGTATCATTTTTTATTTTACTGATATACTAAATTCTAAAAAGGTTTGGTTTAATTAATCAACTTTGCTAACTGTATTCCTTTTTTGTTGTAATGAAAATCTTTTTTTTTTTGGGATGGTAAGTTGATTATAAATAATTCAATTGCATATGTTTTCAAAATAAGTGATTTTTATTTTTAATAATTTAGCATAGAATTAATACAAGAAAGCAAAAACTTACAACTCAGTTCATAAAGATATGAACCAAACATACAAAACCTTTAACACCTTACCGTGTTAATCTTTTTCCTTATCTTCGTATCTCCAATCATATCCTATTTTAAGAGGCTTTAGGGCTTTGCCCTTGTGTAGTGGCATATTTTGTAAAATTTATATATATATATATATATATATATATATATATATATATATATATATATATATATATATATATATATATATATATATATATATATATATATATATATATATATATATATATATATATATATATATTATATAATATATATATATATATATATATATATATATATATATATATATATATATATATATATATATTCTTTCCCAGGAAGGGTTTTCACCCTAACAGTGGAACTAACATCTTTCTTCATCAATTGTTAAAAGTGCATTTCCCAGAGTTCTCTAAAAGATCATGTTTTTGGTTCGTTGGTTTCAGTGCTAGTCCTTGAGTTTTATTTAAACTCTCAGGTAGGGTTTTCACCCTTTCAGTTGAACTAGCATAAGCTTTCCATCTAACCTCTAAACTCTCTCTCTCTCTCCCAGAGCTCTCCAGATCATGCCTCTCGAAGCTATGGTTTCCTATGCTGGTCCCGGAGTTGTTGCAAGCCGTTAGCAGGGTAATCACAGGGCCGGGTGACAAGTCCTGTGGGCCTTGCTTTTAGTTCTCCACATGATCCAAATCATTTGCTCTCCAAGTACTAAGTATATAAAGTGGGAATTACATCCTTAGAAAAATTTTTAATATTTGGAATAAAGGAGCAGAGGAGGCTGAGCAGGACAAGCAACAACTGAAAAGTCTCCTAGTTATCTATCCTTAGAAGGATAGAATACAAAAATAAAGATTTTTTTTTGTTTATATATTTTTACCTTTTAATCCCTCCTTGAATATCGAAAATTTGGATATTTTTTTGGCCCTATAATTACCGTCCTATTGCTCCAACTCCTATGCTTCTAAAGTTTTTCTAATCTTTCCTTAATTGGAAGGTTTGGGGAGCATATTAATTATATTAACCTTAACCCTGATCGGTATTATGGTATTATGGCTTTCATGAGAATCCAAGTTTCACCTCACTCAGTTTTTATGTATTTTCTATAGTATCATTCACAAAGGCTGTATTTTCAAGTTTACTTTCTTTTCTGTGTGAGTATTTCTGAATTCCTTTCTCGATATTACATAGCAGCTATTTTAGATAATTACTGTTCATCAATTGAATCTGTTAACAGTAGAGTTCATCAGAATGGTTCCCATTAGCAACTCTTTTTATTGTTTACGAATGGCCTTTTATGTCTTACACCATCACTTATTTACTCCTGCATTGTTCAATTTATATTGAAAAATATCTTTCTCGACAGCTAAAAATCAGACGCGATGAAGGTAGCCTAGAGCTAATTGACCTCTTATGTATCTTGTACATTTTATCTGGGTAGAGAAAACATAGTTGTGTTTAATTCCTCAAATATTCATTTCCCCCATTATCTCTCGCTGCAGTTTTCCACTCAACTAAAACATCTTCAAAGAAATTAGATCAAAAATTTTATGTGGTCCTAATTTTCTCTAATTTCTTTTTTCTTTTGATCTATGGTAGGATCACATTGTTTCTACTAAAGAAAACATGTTTCCGGAAAGTTAAAAGTTTTATGGAACTTCCAGATTTCTTTACGATCAGTAACTTGCTCTATATCGGGGCTTCGGAACTGTAAGAATTACTCGTCTCCCATATTATGATCTATCACACACACGCTTCTTGAAATGATAGAATCTAGGTATTTTCACCTCATCGTCTAACTCTCTAACTCTTTCTTCTATCTTCCTGTCTGTCGATTTATTTCTTCTCCTTTACTTGAACTTTTGCTATTATAGTGGATACAACACTCCTCTGTTGAAAGCTCATGCGGCTCATATATATATATATATATATATATATATATATATATATATATATATATATATATATATATATATATATATATATATATATATATATATATATATATATATATATATATATATATATATCGTGTGTAGGGACTTGTCGATCATTAACCATTAAAATAAAATACATATACTATGACTCAATTTTATTTACGGTACGCTAGGGTGAATCCAATGTAAGTGAAAATCCTTTTCGACAGAGCTTCAAGGAAAAAAAAAAAGCTTTTGTTGAATATAGAATTAGTAAATTATTATTGATGTTAAATATTAATGTAATGTAATATATCTTTGCTACGTAAACTGTTAGTATTCTTTTTTTTTTTTTTTTTTTTTTAAAGTTTGACATTGCGAATTTTGAGTTGTTTAGTAATCTCCCTAAAGAGATTCAACTTTATGGTAGTCATCGGTATCCAACACGAGAATGGGTTTCTCTGGGAACTTACGAAGGAGAGGAAGGAAATAGGGGTACCCAATCTTTTCATATTGATACTCAAGAATTTTTGAAATATATCAAGGTATGTTAATAATTTCGTAAGGATTAATAAAAATGGCAATATATAACTTTTAAAATTCAAATTATCAAATTCATAGTTCAGAATAAAATGTTGTTAGAAAAAAAAAATTATTATTATTATTATTATTATCACTATTATTATTATTGTAATCTGAGAACGTTTAATACTTTTAATATTAGTTGGAAATACACAGCCATTACGGCACCGAATTTTACTGTCCATTATCCCAATTTCGAATCTATGGAATGTCCGAGTTTGAAGTCATAGAAGAAGCCGAAGATACTGAAGAGGAGCCTGTCATCGAAGAGGAAGAGGTCGAACCAGAAGCAAAGGCTGAAAATGAGAAAGGTTACGATGATTTATAGTTTTATTTAATATATATATATATATTATATATATATATATATATATATATATATATATATATATATATATATATATATATATATATATATATATATATATATATATATATATATATATATATATATATATATATAAACCGTGGAATAAAATTTACACTGTATATTCTGCTAATGGGGATTCGAACCCTGACCTCTAAGATGGTGTAGTGGTTAGCGCAATGTCTTACCATCTCAGAGGTCAGGGTTCGAATCCCCATTAGCAGTATATATATATATATATATATATATATATATATATATATATATATATATATATATATATATATATATATATATATATATATATATATATATATATATATATATATATATATATATACCGTTTTCAGATAAGCGTGGTATAATGATTCCAGACGTTTTCAAATCCATTTTTAACGGTGTTTTGGAAGTGATCAAACGAGGTTCTCGTTCTGGGAATTTAACTGAAGAGAGCGAGTTAATTAAGTACAATGAAACTTGCAAGTCTTTGAAAGAAGAATTTACTATTAAGAATGAATCTTGCCATTTTGCAGACTCTTTGAATTATATCTTAGCTTGCTATTACGATGAATATTTGAAGCTCATGTTTAATCCCTTTATATCTCAAGTTGTTAAAAATTATGACTTTTGTTATCGTTTGGCAACTATTATATGTTCTTCCCCTCAGAACAATGATAGTTACGTATACGATTCAATATGTAATAATAGTTACGCTTGTGTTATGCTATCTCCAAAGCATATTTTGGCCATGTGTCATATGAATAATCCTTTGCTTCTCAGTGATCTGATAGCATGTGAAACAGAAGAAGAAAGTAACGATGCTAAAAATCTAAGTACCATTGATAGTACTATTGGAAAATTGCCTTTGGACATTACCATTATTGATAAAGGAGAGAAATTTATAGATATAGATAAAAAATTGCCTTCAAATGAAAGGAATACAAGTTCACATTCTCAAAAAGTAACTCCACCATCTCAAACAAATGGTTTGAAAATTGAACCATTATCAAATAATTTAGATTCTGACATGCCAGCTGAACCTCCTCCTGATACTAAACAGAATGTGAAAGAAGAAGGAAAATCTGCTCGTTCTACCACTGTAAATAAAGTTGAAAATGCTTCGTCGCCAGTGATTTCCGAAAAGCCTGAAAAAGCTGATAAAACAGAAAAACAGGGAGACACGAAAAAGGATAAAAAGGCAGAGAAAACTCAAGAGAAGAACTCTTCGGGTTCAGAAGATCAAGGATCTCCCGCAACTACAACTACTACAACTCCTCCACCTACGACGGCTATTCCAGTTAGTGGTACTGAGGGTCGAGTTTCATCGCACTCAAATAAGGAATCGGTCGTCGTTCGCTTGAGTAATAAAATTAAGGTAAGAATTTGCTTTGTTTATTATAAACTTAGATACCCAAATTTCAGCTAATGGCAAAAAAAAAAAAATCATTGAACTTATTTCGAATAATACCATAGGTACTACAAGAAAACAATCTTCTAAAACTACCATCTTTTTAACGGTTTGCCTTTTGGTATAATTCTCTCTCCTGCATGATATACCTACCCCTACATTTCCTACAGTAAGAATTAGCAACTATGAAAATAAACTAATCTACTATCAACTCACCCACACTCTTTCACCCATAACATAATATTAGTTATCACACGACCCACAAGTAACTACTTCCTAGACCAATTTAACAACATCTATGACCTTCAAAGCAATCAGAAAAATAAGTATCTAATAATACTCCCTGGCACCTTCACAGTTGTCTACAAATAATACATACTTACCCTTCCAAAATATGCATCCAATTATATCCCACTCTAATTACACTAAACTAGAAATAGTACAAAAACATACATAACCTCATCCCTATCCAATCGGAAACAAAAAATACGTAATACAAGTTATTTTTTGGACAATTTGGGCACTCAATTTAACAGTAGAACCCTGGCCCTTCCCATCCATTATACTTTCCTTGACACTCCGTCCCTTTATTTCTCCAACTTCTTAATCTCACTCCCACGCAGTCACCCACCACTTTTTAATAAAAGAAATGAATACACACTCAAATAACCCACTGTTATTCTACGCTACCACCAAGAGACTAGGGTTAGAGTTTACTTGACCAGGTTCTGCACAGGACATCATCCATCCCTTCAAGAATCCAAACATATAATTAACCGAGCTCAAATTAGTTCTGCCCCAGATATCCAATCCCCTTCCATGAGCAACGAGATCTTGGTTGGAACCCATTATTGTATAGTAGAGTGTTTGATATACACATATATATATATATATATATATATATATATATATATATATATATATATATATATATATATATATATATATATATATATATATATATATATATATATATATATATATATATATATATATATATATATATATATATATATATATATATCACCATTTATAAAGACGAAATGAATGAAAAAATAACTGAGAAATAAAATTAAAGGAATTTAGAAAGTTTTCTTGATTGAACTTTAATATTGAAATCTTATGGTCATTTTGAAAAGATATTTTTAATATAATTCATCAGTCCACAAATCTAAGTTCTTTAAAAACAGAAATTGAACCTCATTAATTGTGAACAAGACCTCATATTGTTGTTGTATTTTTTAAACTATGATTTCACTTTTAACGTCAGCCTCTTCCTCTTATATTATTTACTCTAATTTCCAGAATTTATCCAATTTTTTTTTTTTTAACGCGTCGAATCTATATTTGTCATCCTCATCACAACAAAACTTTTGTCTTTTATTTTCTTGCTTTTTTAGGCATTTTAGATTGACTTTATATTTTAGAAATCCTTCATATATGAATTTTGAAACTTTTTCTTACTTTGCAACATATCGTAGTATTGACTGCTTACACCCTCCTCCTGTCTTTCAAAGTCCGAGCAGTTCATTTTTATGAGACCCCCTCCCCCCCTCTACATTTTCACCGTTCTCAACCTTTTTCCATTGCAGAAAACAGCTTCACTTAATGTCTATCACTTTGACTCGGGACTTCCTTATCTATTTTCCCTTACTAAAATTTTCATTTCTTTTAGTTATATTTTGTGTTTTTCTTAGGAATGCATCGATACTATGCTATCGGAATCTAAAAATTTCAACAGATACTATATATATATATATATATATATATATATATATATATATATATATATATATATATATATATATATATATATATATATATATATATATATATATATATATATATATATATATATATATATATATGCACATGTAATTAGATATCCTATCATGAAATAATTTTGAATTAGGCCTAACCTACTTCAACCCAAGCTTTGAAAATCACAAATATGTTTATGGACGTACGTAGCCTAGAGCCCTAGATCATTCTGCTTAAGTTTTAAATTTTGATAGTTCCATGCTTTTGATAAAAGAGTTTAGTTACCTGTTAAAAACCACAAACGGTAAGCAAGTATTCCCTAAAATCTTTGACCACATAGATGAGGATAGGGAATTCATTTCTGGTTTTATATATTGTTACTGATTTTAATACGACGATTATAATTATTATAATTGTCGAACAATTCGTTCAATTGAAAACAAAAAGTAACCTTTAACAAAATTTGAATTCTAATATTTTTCTATTGAAGTATTTATTGTGAAACATATGAACTGTGATAATAAATAAACAGAAAAGAAGCTATATAGGTACTTAATCCCGTGTATATATATATATATATATATATATATATATATATATATATATATATATATATATATATATATATATATATATATATATATATATATATATATATATATATATATATATATATATATATATATATATATATATATATATATATTTATTTATTCCCGACTCATAAATCCGTTTACGTGAGTGGTTTTCATTATTACTCTCTTTGGTTTTTAAAGTATTATCAATATAATTTAATTATTATTTACTAATAACTGCAAGTCTAGGGAGTCAGGAGCTGGAGCAGAATATTTATTTTTACGTGTGGACCTGGCAAAAAAATCATTATACTTTTTGATATTTTTTACTTAAAATTTTCCCTTTAAACTGTGAAAATAATCATATAAACACTTTTATTATTATTATTATTAAAAGCCATTTATATTAGTTTTGAATATAAATATTCTTATATTTACAGGTTTTAGAACAAAATATGTCAATCAGTAGTCAGTATTTAGAAGAATTAAGCAGAAGATATAAGATTCAGATGGAAGAGATGGAACGTCAATTCAATATAACGATACACGCTCTCAATAGAACTTCTCAGATCGCTTATGAAAGGGACGTGTATCACCAGAAGCGTATTGAGGGCCTTGAAGAACAAGTTGAACGGTTGACTAATGCCGTTAATACACTTGTTAAAGATAAAGATAATTTTATGAAGAGCGTTTTTGAACATCATATCATTCTTTTAATTATTCAAGTTCTTATTATTACCTTTGCTTTTACTTTCTGCATGAAGAGAGTACGTGCTGGTCTATTAGCGCAAGACACGCATCCATCTACGCCAGTTGCTAGTCAGATTCAAAACCAAGATCACGTAAGGAAGAACAATAACATTGCTATCTGTGAATCTGAAATACAGGGACGTGAAACGTCTCCGCAGTTTAGAAGAATGTCTGCTGATAACTTAAAAACTGAAAACATTGATAAGCCTAAGGAAAGGAGATTCAGTGGACAAGCAGCTCTAAAAGGTAAAATCATTTATATATTTTTATAGTAAATACAAATATGCCATAAAATCTGTACTTAAGAATGGAATATGTTTAATATATTTAAATATTCGTGTGAATCTTCTAGAACAATTTGCTCATTATGGTTAGATTCGACAAAAAATAATATATTTTCAGTGATTTTATGTTAGTCATTTATGCATAGGATGTATTCATAAATTTCTTTGCTTTGCGGTCATACTTCTGCTAATGAATTTACAGAAAATAAGAAAACAAATCTGAAAATTCTAAATATTGTCTTGAGTAATAAAAATTGAAGAGTAGTTCTATTTAAAATTTGTTGAAGAACTAATGGATGAAATTTATTAATGATTGTAAACACATACTATGCCTGTAACTGGGTTTAAGTATGCTAACTCAAAAATTTTGTTGTTTTACATTAAATTTGTAGAAGTTGAAAATTTGATTTAAACTTTAAAGAGGGAGGAAGATTTAAGGATCAGTTAGGTCAGATATTGCTAAATGAAAAAATAGAATAAAGTTAAGGTTATAAGAATAATTACTTCTTAATATAAGATAGAAAGAAAGCGATTTTGAAATGTAATGAGCAAAACATGTTGAAATGAAGTTGCCATTAATTAATTGCTTAAAAACTTGCCAGGGTAAATGCTAGGTAAGGATATAACTATTTAAATGGATGTATAAATGACAAGCAAAACCATATCATTGCATTTAAAATCACAGTAACTGACTATGGTTTTAAAGAACAGGTGGTAATGAAGGAAAGACGCTCTAGTGTTTATCTGTTTTAAGGACCATGTAATGATTCATTGTTTTAACCGAGATCTTGAAAGCTTGTGTGGATGATGGAATGCTTGGGTAGATTTATTTATTTATTTATTTTTTTTTATTTTTTTTTTTTGGAATTCATATAATATCGACACTTCCTACTACTACTACTACTAAAAAAAAATTTCACAACTTTATTTCACTATAGATGATGATACAAATAATATAAGAGACGTGTAAAAATATAGGAGTGTATTATAAAAGATATTATTATTATTATTATATTATTGATATTAAATTTCTGTAGAAAGACGAAAACTTTTTGAAATAAGAGAAATTGAAGAGAACGATACATAAATTTTACTTCTAATCATCACAGCATTTATTGGTATGAAAATTTTACATTGCAAAAACATTTTTCACTTTCTTTCCAAAAACACTGCTGTATCGGCTTTTTACATTTATTATTGATAGGGCACCAGAGTGTTACCACCTTTAGCACTTAACAAAGATTTTGGATATATATATATATATATATATATATAATATATATATATATATATATATATATATATATATATATATATATATATATATATATATATATATATATATATTATATATATATATATATATAATATATATATATATATATTGTGTTGTGTGTGAAACAAAAAGGGGGTTCATTCACTCTTAGCCATGCTCTACACGAAATCCTTACGAAAATTAGATTAATGTTTCAAGTATTGCACTGTTGTTTTTTGTTTTTTGTTTTTAAACGTTATAATTTAATTCAACCTAAAACAAAATGTGCCTCACTCTCTCCTTGGTTTTGAGATTCTAATTTCAAATTACTAATAAAATATTAAAGATTCTGATTTAAATTCATTTTCACATAGTTCTTGCTTCAAGTGATTTTATGTATGGTATTATGGCAATATCTAAACCAGGGGCGTGTGGTGAAATTTCTGAGTGAGTAAGCGGTATGTATATATATATATATACAGCTTACCAAGTTCTTTTATGCATCTCCTTTCTTACATAGGAAACACTCGGATTTATAAATTCAACTTAAGAAATGATGATATCTGTTGCATCAGGTGCCTACAGTTTCATAATCTGTTGAAATTGGGTAAGCGCCGCTTACCTAGCATACCCGTAATAACAGCCTCTGGACTCTAAACACATTTTTCATTTTAAAATTATTGCAGTTTAAAAGTAGCTATATGGAATATAAAATTTTTGTTTTTTAATTAGTCTTACTATATTATTTACATTTTGCAACAGAAACTGAAATTTTTAAAAACGTTTTCTTATATAATTTTATATCAATGAAGTTTTTATTCTTTCATTTATATTTTGCAGTTGTTTTATTTTTAAATTCTTTGCAAATTTCATACAAGATTCAAAATTTGTAGTTAACAAATTTTTTAAATAATTTGGCAATTTACATGTTAATAATATTACTTATAATTTATTTTTAAAATGTTATTTTACGATGACGTCACAAAGTATACATATTTTTAAGTGTTCTTCACGCTTAGTTTGTGCAGACTTAAGCCATTCAACCATTTTTCATAGTTATTCACGACTTTGTTTTAATACGCTTGATGCTTTATCATAAAGGCTTGCGAGTTTCATTTTGTTTTAACTACACTTCCCTCCAGTTGCATTTTACTTTTTCGATATTTAAAACCTAAAGTTTCAATTTTGTGTGTGTGTGTGTGTATTTGTGCTTAGAATCCTTCCTCAACATTTACTTTAAAAATTTTGTGAAGTTAAATGGTATTTTCGTTTATATTTGGGAGAGAATTTTATTGTTTTAGAATAAGAAGTAAAATTTTTTTTGGAACTTTGTGTTACAAATTAAATTTCAGAATATTTATATTGTTCTTTGTTGTGCGTCATTAATAATGCTTTCATTACTTCAAAGCTCTTAATATTTTTTTTTTTTACAATTCCAATAATATTAGATAACATGGTTTCAAAAATTCGATGTTCTCATCTGTTTATAACCTTACTTTTTTGTGATATATAACTATCATTTTTCTCATGTATCTGTCGCGTCCTCTTTGGGAAAATTTTACTTGTACTTGCTTTTACCTACTCGTTTTTACAACCTTAGTCTCAACACTTGTCAGTTCATACAATTGCTTCGTTCTGTTCTAGCATAGGTTTAAATAAAATTTTTACTAAAGAAATGTTTTCCTTGCATTTGTGATAGTCATTTCACATTGATGACAACAGTAAATTAGTATGCAATTCAAAAATCTTGTTCTTATTGATTTTAAAATGGTGCTTAAATTTTTCTATTTATGGTGTATATAAGTTGGTCTAATTTAAAATATTTTTTTTTTTTTTAAGGTACCTACCAAGATTTACTGATTACTGAACAAAATTCAACGAATGCGGCATCAAATCCAAAGGAAAAAAGGAGGAAAAAGAAGAAGACTCAACTCCAAAGATCTATGTCAAACGTTTCGATTCACGAATCAAAGGATCCATCTTCGACAAAAGAAGGTAAACTGGACAAACTTAAAAAGTCTAGTGCCGGGGTGTTGTTTAGCGGTGAAAAAATTGCTCAAACCTCAAAGTCAAAAGCGAAATCTGAAGTAGTTGGTAGCCAATCTGTCGAGGATATCCGACACGAAGATTGGCAACTTGTAAAGCGAAACAAGAGTAAGAAGTGGAAGAATGAATTGAATTCTCAACAAGAGGAAGAACCAAATTACGTTTTTTCTAGTGATTTAAAAAGGGGCA
Organism: Armadillidium nasatum; assembly: GCA_009176605.1. Taxonomy (NCBI): domain Eukaryota; kingdom Metazoa; phylum Arthropoda; class Malacostraca; order Isopoda; family Armadillidiidae; genus Armadillidium; species Armadillidium nasatum. Next base: position 100,306 of record SEYY01021865.1, read on the forward strand.
AAATAACTGTAGTTGAAGAGTCCTTTAACAATATTTATCCTCATCCTTATTATGCAGAAATACTTTACGATGATTACGTTTATGATAAAGCTTACATTGAAGAAGAATATAAAGATTATAACGATTGTGATTTTGAATCGCACGTTGTAGCAACAAACGGTATAAGCGATTCTATTAATCATGTTTACGCCGCATCCGAATTTGATTATAATGCCCCTGTAATAAATGATTATTATCACAATGCTAGAGATTCCCCTTCTTATAGCGTTGTAGGAGACGAAATCGGCAATCCTTATGAACATGCTAGTAATGAGGATAACCACATTACCTTATGGAATGATAATGTATTAACCAAGCCAATTGTTAAACAGTTGCGAAACACTTCTGTGCCTCCTTCATTAAAAGGTAAAACGCGTTTACGGTCTGACAATTGGGAGTGGTATTCTAGTCAACCTTCTCGACTTTTACCGAAAAGTAATTCTACCGAGATAATAAGTAATTCTTCTAGTGATTCTAATGGTAAACCAAAGCAACAACAACAACAACAACAGAAACAGGAAATTAAAAGTAGTAAAGAAAAATTTGAGAAAAAGAAAAGAAGGAAAAAAAGCAGATTGGCTGTCGTCAATGGTGAAAATCCATAAATGTTGTTCCGTTTCGTGACTCTTCTTCGTTCCTTCAGAAAGTTTCGTTATTATCACTGTATGACAAAACTGGTTTTAATATTTGTTTTAATGTTAATATCCAGATGTATTTGAAGTATTTTATTAAGTAACGAGTTTTAAAAAAAAAAACTATAATTTTAGGATCTTAGATTTTCCACGCATATTCCCAACCCAGTTCCTATTTGTCGTGCTTGAAGTAATAGTTACATATATAAGAGATCCACTTTCTTGGATTGTTATTTAGTTTTTTATTTATTTTTGTTTTTATTATGAAAGTAAACAAATTAATTTTAGACATTTATTTTTTTTTCTCTCATGGTCAGTGATTACTACTATGTCGTATTTGATTTTAAAGCAAATTTTTGTTATACAATTTTTATGTATTTAAAATATCGAGCAAACTCTTAATATTAACACTGTTTAGCAGTTATGATAGTACTAGTGACAGCTGTGTGTAATATAGATCATTATTTATTCATTGTGTATATTCGTGTATGTCTGTATAAATGCAAATCATTTGAATCGTATATTCTATGTAGAAAATGGATAAGCTACAGGCCTTTAGTTCAAGAAGTTTATTCTTTTTCTTCTTTCTTATAAGAGAGAGACTGTGATGCTTTTATAAATGTAAATGAATTAATATTATTTATTATTCAGTACGGTATGCCAAAAGAAAGGGTAATGTTGACATGAACTTTAAATGAAGCTAGTAGATTTTATATTAAAATTTGAATAGTTTCAGCGTATTTGCAACCCATTGTTGTTTGAGTCAATTTGGGAGTTCGGGAGGAAGGTACTTTTCTTTTGCAAATGTGATAATATATCTTAAAATAGGAGTAGGAGTTGTATATTATGTCTGTTTTGTGTTCAACATTGCTGAATGAGAGTCTAGTCTTTCTTATATTAAGGAGCAATTTAGAGTTTAAGATTAAATTTAGTTTTTTTTTTTGTTTTTTTTATTTTTTTGTGGGTTATGTCTCACATTCGGACATGGAAAGTTAAATTACTTAATATTTTTCTTTTAATAAATTATTGAGTTTTTCATGGGACCTTTTTTTATTTTTGTTCCTTTAAATATTTAGCTGTAAAATTACTTGAACTAATTTCTCACGCTCTTATAGAGCAGGGGTGGACATTTCTTTTCAACTTGCGTGTATTTTATTTTTTTTTATTTTTTTTATATATATATATAAAAGAAATAAATGTATGGCGATGCAACCATTCAAATAAGATATACTGATACTATTTTTTTTTAAATTAGAATAAATATTTAAAAACCTTAGTACGAAATATAAAATTTGAATTGTGAATTAAATAAATTACATAATTAAAATGCTAAACACAATATTTCTCTTTTGAAACATTAATATTCATTCTGGGATAAAGGAGGGGGATTCAAAATACAGGTTATATATATATATATATATATATATATATATATATATATATATATATATATATATATATATATATATATATATATATATATATATATATATATATATATATATATATATATATATATATATATAGGTGGGGCCTTGTATGTTAAGTAAAAGATTGAAACACGGCACTCCGATAGACGGGGTTTGAAAGTATGTATATTGTGTGTAGCTGATCAAGGAAATTAAGTTACGAATATATAAGAAAGAATATTCGAACTTAACAGAGAAAGAATAAGCATTACAGTTAAATGTTACATCAGAAACTCTTGACATAGAAAAGATGAGAATATAAAGACGAGTCACGCTATCCTTTTTCACACGAGTGGTTTCATTAAAAAGAGCCATGTCAATAATGTCATAAACATTCAATGGGAAGGAAAACATTGTAAAAAGAGTTAGGAGTTCAACTTAACACGAAAGCTTCGGATTTTATCTTTTTTTTAAAAATGTGCATGTGAAATCGTCCAAAACGTGGGACGCTACTCCATACTAGGACTTTTAACCCTCGTTGGAAAAGAATTTCTTCTAAGTAGATTGCTTTTCGGCATGAAATATGCATCGACGTGAGTGGATTGGTGAAAAAGTGACGAGGTCATAAGGGTATTGGAATTAAGAACAAAATCCCGAGGACTATAACTATTAAAAAAGATGAAGTTAAGTAGATATATAGAAAACCAATGAGAGAAATAGATACCGAAAGAGTGAATTCTGAAAATCAAATCTTTATGCCAGATTCTATCGAAAGCTTTGCGTATACCAAGCTTCATAGCAAAAAAAAAAAAAGGCCGAAAGACAAGAGATCAAATGCACATCAGAGAAAAAGAAAAAAAAAATTTGAGAGTTTCGAATACTGTATATTTGTGCTGTTTAGTGAGAAAACCTGTTATAAATTTCAAGTCCAAGCAAATCGCAACTCCAGTAAGCTTCGGTCATTAGAGAGAGAGGTAGAAAAATTGATCAGAAAGAAAACGAAAGGATTAAGCTCCGCCCTCGTCTAGTCCTTATCTGCTTAGAGCAATACCGTGGGAATCGGTTTGTTGATTCCTAAACTCTTCAAGCGGTTAATAATAATATTATTATTATTATTAACAATAATAATAATCTCTCTAATATATATATATATATATATATATATATATATATATATATATATATATATATATATATATATATATATATATATATATATATATATATATATATATATATATATATATATATATATATATATATATATATATATATATATATATATATATATATATATATATATATATATATATATATATATATATATATATATATATATATATATATATATATATATATATATATATATATATATATATATATATATATATATAAAATGGAACAGAATGAAGAAATGAAAAGCAGCAACTGAAGTGAAACAAATAAATAAAAAAAACTAATCAAAAACTTACGCACTGTATCGTAATGATTTAAAAGGAATTTTTTTCAGATTCAGATCAGACAGTTCAACGACCGTACAAAATAGGCACGATTCATTGGCTGCTTGCTCATTCTGCTTGGTGGCTGACTGGCTGATTGGCTTCAGACTCCGTAGAAGGCTGGTGGCTGTCTCAAATGAATTGGCTTTTCTGCCTGACGCAATGGCAAATATATGTGGCTGCAAAGATGATATGTCGATTTTCCCCTATGTGTGATTAATATATATATATATATATATATATATATATATATATATATATATATATATATATATATATATATATATATATATATATATATATATATATATATATATATATATATATATATATATATATATATATATATATAGGTGGCTAATTAAAAAAAAAAAAATTAATGAACACAACACTAAATAACAGACCAAACGTATAAATCATAACTGAAGAAAAAGCGGCAAGCTTGCCGCTTATATCTTCCATTTAATACGTGGGCTTCTGGCAAAAATGCTAATCGAATTTTCGCATGCGCGACAGAGTAAACTTGTCATTTTATAAAGGTCAAGGTGGTCGCTTACTTCGCATTAGTGTAAGCGACGCTTCCCTAGCATACCCTGAATGCACGGCTCTGATATATAAATATACAGACACACACACGCATATACCCATAAAGATACAAAGGAAAACATTTATATTTGTTTTTTTAGTCAATTTTCAGTATATCATGATATCACTCATGAACGTCTGAGATGAACACTAATTACATTGGACGTATTTAAATATAAAATAAATACATTGTAGTCGTCCGCACATTCTGTGACGGTCGGCGTTGGAGTGGTAGACTTTGTACCATACCATTATTTTAATATGATGCCGCTCAATTTGACTTTTCCACATACTCGTATGTTGGGAGCATCTCAATCTTTATCTAGGTCTATATTCAGTACTATCTAAATTTTTGAAATTTCTATTTTAAAATGCAGTAAAAATATATAAATTCATCAAATAGAGATAATAATAATAATTACCAAGATTAAAAATGAAATTTGCTATCATTTTTGGAAAAAGGGGCATTTATTGGGTGAAAAACATAATAGAAGTGAAGTTAGATTATTTAAGAATGGGCGCAAAGTTTTT
>SEYY01021865.1:110000-120000 GCA_009176605.1 Armadillidium nasatum
TATATTTATTTATTTGAAGATTACAGGTGTTATATATTTGAAGATTATTCGATGTTAAATATATGAAGATTATTCGGTGTTATATATTTGAAGATTATCCGGTGTCATATATTTGAAGATTATCCGGCTCTATATATTTGAAGATTATTCGGTGCTATATATTTGAAGATTATCCGGTGTTATATATTTGAAGATTATCCGGTGTTATATATTTGAAGATTATCCGGTGTTATATATTTGAAGATTATCCGGTGTTATATATTTGAAGATTATCCGGTGCTATATATTTGAAGATTATCTGGTGTTATATATTTGAAGATTATCCGCAGTTATATATTTGAAGATTATCCGGTGTTATATATTTGAAGATTATTTGGTGTTATATATTTGAAGATTATCCGGTGTTATATATTTGAAGATTATCCGGTGTTATAATATTTGAAGATTATCCGGTGTTATATGTTTGAAAATTTTCCGGTGTTATATATTTGAAGATTATACCGGCGTTATATATTTGAAGATTATTCGGTGTTATATATTTGAATATTATAAGGTGTTATATATTTGAAGATTATCCGGTATTATATATTTGAAGATTATTCGCTGTTATATATTTGAAGATTATCCGGTGTTATATATTAGAAGATTTTCCGGTGTTATATTTTTGAAGATTTTCCGGTGCTGTATATTTGAAGATTATTCGGTGTTATATATTTGAAGATTATCCGGTGTTAATATATTTGAAGATTATCCGGTGTTATATATTTGAGGATTATCCAGAGCTATATATATATTTGAAGATTATCCGGTGTTATATATTTGAAGATTTTCCGGATTTATCTAAACGTTTTAGGTAACTTTTATTAATGCTTGCTATGTTAATATGGTTTTCCTAAATATGTTAATACAAAAAGTAAATTTCGTAACAAGACGGAGATTGCACCAGATAGGCGATTTCAGTTATCTAACATCGAACCATATTTTTAGAGGATACTGAAATCTAAAGAGTAACATCAATCTTTTCATTAGCATCTCTCCTTTTTCATGCTAATTAGGTTACTTATTTTAAAAAAAATATATTGTTTTTTTATTTGAATGTGGTATTTGTTTCTTATATGAATAAGTTCTTCACCTTTTCTATAATAAAAAGAATAAAAAAATTGTTTTATGCTCTGTGTTGTATTAAAATTAAGATGGTTGGGTTATCCGTAAAATATAGGTGTGTGTGCTTTATTTATATATATATATATATATATATATATATATATATATATATATATATATATATATATATATATATATATATATATATATATATATATATATATATATATATATATATCGTAGAGTGATATCATACAACGACATAGACTAGTGGCATGAGTTTACCTTATTTAAAAAGCAGCCGCTCTCCAAGTTTCATTAAAAAAAAAAAAAAAAACTTAAAGCGTGCTTTTAAAAATATTAAAGAGAACTAACATTCTAATTACATTATTATTATTATTATTATTATTATTATTATTATTATTATTATTATTATTATTATTATTATTATTATATACTACTACTACTACTACTACTACTACTATTATTATTATTATTATTATTATTATTATTATTATTATTATTATTATTATTATTATTATTATTATTATTATAATTATTATTTAAACAAATATTATATTTGCTTAAATAAATTTATTTAATGTAATTACTAAGTTACATTAACCTATAAATAATTAAATAATATAAATAAATAAATATATACAATAAATGTTAAATAGTATTATTTGATTCTGAATTAAAAACCTTGATTGCGCGTTAAAAAAAAAAATTTTTTAAATAAAAAAAAAAAAAAAAAAAATTGTTCATTCAAATGTCAATCGAATTTTTTTTCTTTTTTTTTATTATTATTATATAAATGTACCATGCATTTGGTGATTTTAAAATTTTAGAAAAATTGAAGGTTGATTAATAATAATAATAATAATAATAATAATAATAATAATAATAATAATAATAACAATAATAATAATAATTTCAAAATTTCAAAATTCTTTATTCAGAAGTATAAGTACAAGTTATACATTTTTCAGTAGGTCCTACTCTACTAGATACAATATTTATAATTAGCTGTACATTACTCTGAAAAGGGGCTTCTAAGGGGAAGCACATTGGTTTCCTTTGAACCCCAAAGTTTAGTTGATAAATATTACATCAATATAATTAAATATCATTTTTATACAAATATGGTGATATAATATAATGAGCAATAATAAATATAGCAATAGCAATAATAATAGTAGTATAATAGAAGTTAAATACAATAGTACCCATAATAATATACATTTATGACAATATAGTTATAATAGATAATAAATATAATAATATAATAGACAAAATAAAAAAAAAATAATAATAATAATGATAATAATAATAATAATAATAATAATAATAATAATAATAATAATAATAATAATAATTATAAATAATAATAATAGTGGCAATAAAGTAATAATAAAACAATGACAAAGAATAAAAAGCAAAGATAATTATAAAAAATAACATTAGTAATAATAATAATTAAAAAAGGAATATTAAAATAGGCAAAAGGAAATAATAATAATAATAATAATAGTAATAATAAAATAAATAATAATAACAATGATAATAATAATAATAATAATAATAATAATAATAATAATAATAATAATAATAATAATAATAATAATAATAATAATGATACTAACAGTGATAATAAAATAAGAACTAATAATAGTAGTAATAGTAACAATAATAATAATAATAATAATAATAATAATAATAATAATAATAATAATAATAATAATGACATAAAATAATGATAATAATATATAATATATAATAATACTAATAATAATAATAATAATAATAATAATAATAATAATAATAATAATAATAATAATAATAATAATAATAAAGCAATAATTAAACAAAGATAATACTAAGATGCAACATAGTAATAACATTACTAGTAGTAATGATGATTATAACAATTGTAATAATAGTATAGACCTTAAAAACACTGATAAGACTAGTACTAACTTTAATAAGAGGCGAACAGGGAATAATTAGTACTGGTTAAGATAATACTTTTTAATATTGAAAGCAAAAGCTTTCAAAGATTTTTTATTTTTAATTTCTGTTGGTAGATCGTTGAATAGATTTGCTGATTTGAATGTAACAGCTTGTCTGGCCTTCTCTAGTCTATAAAACGGTGGATTAATATGTAGGTTGTTTCGCAGATTAACATCTCTTTGAATTTGATTATTACGGAAGTTAGTTATTAAAAAATTGCAGGTTTCATTATTCATTATTTTGTGTAGTTCTTTTAGTAGAGTAAGATTTAATAGGTGATGAAACTGCAAGATTTTAAGTTTCTTAAATAAAGGTTGGGTATGTTCATAAAGATGACTAGCAGACAGTAAACGAATAAAGCGTTTTTGCATGATAACAACAGGGTTGATAACATAGTTCCTAGCAATACCGTAGATTGGCAGGCAATACAACAACTGTGAGTGTACGTGTGTGTAGTATATTTTTTTAAAAATATATAAGGGGATGGACTTTGCTAATTTGACTAAAATATACATATATTTCGCTAATTTATTTACTAATTGATTTATATGTTCTTTAAACGTTAATTTGTCATCGAATAAAACACCCAGTATTTTTGCAATTGAAACTCGTTGCAACTCGGTTTGATTTAAGTTAATTTTAAAGTCCTCTTTTACATTTTTATTACTAATAAAAAGATATGATGTTTTTTGCACATTTAAAGAAAGTTTATTAGAATTTATCCAAGTCATTATTTTATTTAAAGCAAACTCAGCTTTTTGTGAGAGAGTGTCATGATTGTTATCGGTTATTAATATCGAAATATCGTCAGCAAAAGAGATGGAGTAAGAGTCGTGCGAGTTGAATAGATCGTTCGTATATAAGGTAAAAAGCAATGGCCCCAAGATGGATCCTTGGGGGACGCCAGTGGTTACTAGCAATGTATTAGAGTGAATGTCCCCCAATTTTACAAATTGTGGTCTATTTGTTAGGTAAGATCGAAGCCATTGAAGTAGGTGTCCTTCAATGCCCATCATGTTCATTTTCTTTAAAAGAATATTATGATCAACAGAGTCAAAGGCTTTTGATAGATCTAGTAATAAAAGTAAGATGAATCCTTTCCGTTCCATGTTTTCGTATATTTTCTCAGTCAGGCACAAGAGGGCATCGGACGTCGATCTTCCCTTTACGGAAACCAAATTGATAAGTCATGAAGGAGATTATTTGAGCTGAAATATTCTGTTAGTTGTATTAATATTAATTTCTCAAATATTTTACTAATATTATGTGTAATTGAAATCGGTCTATAATTAAGAGGAATCGGATTTATCACCTTTTTTGTGAATTGGTGTAACTCTTGTGGTCTTGAACACATATGGGAAAACTCCCGTGTGAATAGATTCGTTAAAAAGGTCTTTTAATGGAGGAAGAAATTATGTCGGCGACCAGTTTTAAGATGTTAATGGGAATGGTTGTAATGTCACACGCCTTATTTTTTTGACCATCAATTACCGCTTTTACTTCATGGTCCGAGATATTCGTAAATGAGAAGCGCGAACCGCAAGGTCTCATATAGGTTTCGAAAGTGGTTTGGTTGGAAGACCTTTTAGCCGCGTTTTGTTTACCAACGTTTATGAAGTGATTATTGAGTTCGTCGGCAATTTCCTTTTGTTTGTTTATTATTTTTCCATTTATATTTAGTTCTTTTATATTATTGATTCCCGATTTATTTTTGTTAATTAAGTTGTTTATTAGGCCCCACGTTTTTTTTAGGATCGTTATGGACGTCATTAAATTTATTTGCGTAGTATTTCTTTTTCGCTTTTTTTAAGACGATTTTTAATTGTTTATCAAAGTTCATGTATAATTGAAACGGTATAATCCCTTCTTTGTAATTGCGGTAAAGTTTATGCTTCTGATTAATCGAATTTTTTAAGCCAGGTGTTAACCAAGGATTTTGTATCCTTTTTGGACCCAATTGTTTTGTTTTTATTGGAAAGGAATCATTATAACACGTAGTTAAGGAGTTTAAAAATATGTTGAATTTCGAATCTATGCTATCTTGATCATTCTGTATGAATGAGAAGTCAATATTGTTCATTTTATCAACAAAAACTCTCCTACAATTTTCATTATCTATTCTATATTTGACATTAGTAAGGGTACTAGTTTTATTAGCATTAAATCTTACGAGACAGGGATAATGATCAGAGATGTCTGTCTTAATCACAAATGAGTTGATATCGCAGTCTAAATTTCCCCATACGTGGTCCAGTAATGTGGGGTTTCTGTTCTCAATATTATTAGGGCGAGTGGGTATTGTTATATAATTTATAAGGCCGTTTGAAATCATAGTATTGGAAAGTGCATTGTTGCCTGTGGAGGAGCCAAGATTGCATAGGTCAATATTGAAATCGCCGGCAATTATCATTTTTGAGTTACGCAAGTAAGTTTGAATTATAGATTCCAGGGAATTGATGAAATCAGTTTTCGAGCCGTTTGGGGGCCTATATAAACCCACAACCGCTATTTTTGAGGACTTGTTTTCGATGCTCACGACCAGGGCTTCTATATTATCATTTATCAATGAATAAATTACTTTAGGGGACGCACAAATATTGTTTCTAACAAATATAGAGACCCCTCCCCCACGCTTGTAATGATTGTAATAATAGTGATAAGAATAAAAGCAATAATAATAGTGATAATGATAATAATAATAATAATAATAATAATAATAATAATAATACAATAATAATAATAATAATAATATAATAATATATAATATATATATATATATATATATATATATATATATATATATATATATATATATATATATATATATATATATATATATATATATATATATATATATATATATTCTTGAATTAGAATATTTTATTGGTTCTAAAATTTCACGAACGCTTATTTGAAAACTAAATAATATATAGGACTTGATAGCCTTATCGAAAAAAATACTTATACAAAGTCACACTCACACACACACACACACACATATATATATATATATATATATATATATATATATATATATATATATATATATATATATATATATATATATATATATATATATATATATATATATATATATATATATATATATATATATATATATATATAATATATATATATATATATATATACAGTGTTGTAGTGATAAAGTCTACGGTTAGGCAAAGCAAAATTTTACATTACTTTAATTAAGTATATAGCGACAGGCGATGTGTTGTTTTCATAGTATTAAATATGATATAGTGTTGTTGTGTACAAAAACCTCTTAATCAGTCGAAGCTGATGAATTGCACTTACTGAGAAATTCCTTTTTCGTGGGAATTACTTACAATTCTCAATTGAAATTAGAGAGGCTCTCAAAGGGGTTAACCAGTTCTATCGGAAGGGGAAAACCACGATGAAGTGAGGGCTGCCAGGGCGTCTTCAAATTATATATATATATATATATATATATATATATATATATATATATATATATATATATATATATATATATATATATATATATATATATATATATATATATATATATATATATATATATAGTAATTTTGTGTAGAGTATTATGGAAATATTAATACATCGCAGAGGAGCATATATCTATGGAGGGCTCAGCCCCTGCACTCTACGATCCGTGAGTAGTGGCTACATACTTGAATATGTATATTAAACCAAATACTATTTTGTGGCAGATTTCAACTATTATATTTTGTTGTCGTAATTGTCTATTGAGAGTTCTGCTCGCACGTAGATATATATATATATATATATATATATATATATATATATATATATATATATATATATATATATATATATATATATATATATATATATATATATATATATATATATAATATATATATATATAGTTCACCACTACTCACGGGCAGAGCCCTTTTCAAAGAGAAGGGGAAGAAACCCACTCAAACTACAAATTAACGTAGATCCCTCAGGTGGAAACAGACGGAAGCTTTGAAGAGAGGAAGATTAAATACAGGAGGAAAAAAGATAATGGTAGAGAGTTCCACAGAACAGAGATATCTGGAAAGAAGGAGACACCACAACGGGAAAAAGAGAGAGTGCATGAACGTCACGCCGCAGAGAAAGAGTGACAAGACTCAAGAGAGTTTGAAAGTAAGGGACAGTTTATTAAACTTTTAGCTTTAGACTCAACAATATCCAGAAGAGTGAAGCAAACGAAGCCCCCTCTAATGTCAGAGCAGTACTTCGTACAAGGGCGAATAAGACTTATATAATTGGGATAACTGCTCTGAAGAAAAAAATTTACGCAACCTGAATAGTACTTCCAGCCTCTTAGATGCTGCCTATTGTTTATGTTTAGATCAAGAATGTTAATTTTATTAACTGGCGAGGCGAGAGAGCCATCAAAGAAGATAGGAAAGTTGGGAGGTGTTTTTGAGAGAGAGAGATGAAGAAGTTGAGTTTTAAAAGAGTTGAATTTCACAAGGTTGCTAAGACCCCACCAGAAAATGATATCAAGATCGGCAAGAATAAAATCGGAAAGTTGAAGACGAGAAGCAACTCTAGAAGCAAAAGAGGGAGCAGATTTGAAATGAGTGCAAGAATGGAGAGTTAAGTCATCAGCACAAGAGTGAACGGAGTTAGAATTGCAGTTGAGAAGATCGTTAATGAAAAGCATGAATAAAGTTGGAGATAAAACAGAACCCTGAGGAACACCACAGTTGACAGGAAAGAAGGAAGAGGTCGCTCCATCTACAAGTGCCGAAATGGAATGATCTGAGAGAAAACAAGACAAGAGTAAGCAAAGGGAAGGAGGAAACCCAAAGGAAGGGAGTTTAGAGAGCAGCAACGCCTGCCCTACCTGTCAAAAGTCTTGAATATGTCAAGCGCCACCATACAAGACTACCCGAAGTTCCTAAGGGCAGACTATAAATTGGTAAGATAGAAAAGTATGACACTAGTTAAACTCGAACGACGAAGCTATACTTATGATCTGAGAGAAGAGAATGAGGCTCCAAATGATCCAGGAAATGAGAGTTGAGGAGAGTTTCAAAAATTTTAGACAGAACACAAGTGAGAGAGAGCTATAGGTCGATAGTTGGAAAGGTCAGAGCAGCTACCTATTTCGGTATCGGCTGAATATATGTGCGCTTCCAGCACTGAACTGAGGAAAAGTATTAGTAGTAAGGCATAGAGAATAGAGCTAATCGAGGACAGGCGCTAACTCAAAAGCACACTCCCTCAGAACATGAGTGGGAACGCTATCCGGGCCACTGGCCTTTCTGGCGTTCATAGATTTAAGGATCCTATGCACCTGATCATGAGTAATCACAGGTAGAGACATAGGACACCTGAGAGGAGAAGGGGTAGGAGAAGGGATGCTAAAATCGCGCAGGGTTGAATTAGATAAAAAAAAAAAGGAGGCCGAAGCGATTAGTATTTTCAGAGGAAATATTAACTACCGAACCATTAGAGCGAATAAGAGGAAGAAAGGCAGATTTACAGAAGTTATTAGAGATATTTTTGACAAGAGGCCAGAAATTTTATCAGTAGGAGAACCGTGAAGGTCAGCGCACTTCCATTTAATGAAATTACTCTTAGTCCGACAAAGAACATCCTGGCAACGATTCCGAGCTGAATGAAAATTAGCAAGAGTGATAGGAGAAGGAGAGTTTTTCCACTGACGATAAGCATTGTCTCTCTCCCGAAAGGCAAGGGAACAACTGTCGCCGAATAATTGATTTCGAGGAGAAAAAGATTTTGTTGAAGATGGAATGAACTTGCTCATCGCATCAAGGATTACGGCCCCTACCTTTATATATATATATATATATATATATATATATATATATATATATATATATATATATATATATATATATATATATATATATATATATATATATATATATATATATATATATATATATATATATATATATATAAATTATTATATATACCCTTTAAAATAAGGAATAAAAAAGATGGCGTAATATGATCTAGTAAGAAAATTTACGAACCAATTATATATATATATATATATATATATATATATATATATATATATATATATATATATATATATATATATATATATATATATATATATATATATATATATATATATATATATATATATATATATATATATATATATATATATATCAATTTTCAACGTAAAAAAATTTTTTTGCAAGTTACGTAACACATTTTATAGGTTGCGAAGACAATTTTTATTTATTCATTTATTTATTTATTTATTTATTTTTTTAATAATGAATGACGACTTTGTAGAGACAAAAACAATAAAAAAAATTTTTTTTATCATTCATCATTGATAAGGGGAATCATTACATATTTAAGAAGGCAAACAAATGACTCTCTCTCATTATATATATATATATATATATATATATATATATATATATATATATATATATATATATATATATATATATATATATATATATATATATATATTCTTTTGTTGAAATATAGCGAAAGAAGCTAAATTATTGATACGAGCTTTAGATGATGGGGGAGGGGGGGGGGAAACGAGAAATGATTCTGAAAAAAGTTATAGCGTCTTCTAATTTTTATTTAATAACATTTTTCTTTAGAGGTCCTTATCAATAATACCGACCCCAGATGAATTTCATGAAACATAATTTAAATGCTTGAAAGGAGTTATAAAGGAGCTATAAAGGAAGAAAACCTTTCTAAAAAAAATCTTGAAAAAAAGCCAAGTTACAAACGGACGAAGTTTTCTTTGTACCTTTTCAAAAGAACTTAAAAAGTTGTGTGCAAGTTTATGTCAAATAAATAACAGAACTGAATGATTGAGGCATTGAAGGTAACTGTGTTTCTCTGCCTCAGTTAA
>SEYY01021865.1:125000-126205 GCA_009176605.1 Armadillidium nasatum
GTAATCTCCAAAACTATTAGGAATAAGTGTAAGGAACTGCACTATCTTCTCAGTTATTAGTGATAGAATATTGGTATGTACACTTGCTGTATCTTCAGTACTAGTGGAAAGTCTATGCCGGTAGTGAACAATGAAATCACTAAGAATTGTGGTATAAGAGAAAAAAGAAGAGAGAATGTACTATATTTTGGAGCTATGAAAGTAGAAGATTTTATAATAATCAACTGAGCTGAAAGATAAATAAACAAAAGAAATGAATTTCGTCGTAGATTGGCAAGAGAGCCTAAGACATAAGGTAAAAAATTCTGAAAACTCAAATTCAGAGACACGACAAACGAACAACATCGCTGTACTCATAAGGGCAATTTTGTCCTTTGGTTGAGAATCCGAGATATAAACGATAAAAGGAACAGAGTTTGGTTTGCTGTTCGTGAGGTTATAGACACCTGAGTATCTGTTAAGAAAGGAAGAGTTCACCAAAGTGGAAATTAGAATAAAGACTGTGAATCCTACGAAAATAAACGAAGACCGTGTATAGCAAAACAAGCCGGCAGTTCTGTGGTTATACTAAACATCCTGTAGGAGGTCACCAACATCCAGGTGATGATGGGTGAAGGAATAGATGGGCTTTTGTAAACCGTTAGTGTTATCATCATTGTTTTTAAAGTTGCAAAAGTGTGTGTACTTATATAAATATATACAATAATATAGGTGTTTCCTGCAACGACAGTAAGGAGTGCCATCTGGCCCTCTCGGCAAGTCTCTATACACCCCCGTGACGGATTTGGCTGAATGAGCTGCAAAATGTTGAAAAGATTATGATTGTGCTGAGTATTAATAATAATAATAATAATAATAATAATAATAATAATAATAATAATAATAATAATAATAATAATAATAATAATAATAATAATAATAATAATAATAACAGGACTTTGTTTTTATTTCTTAATATAAACTTCACCTAGAACTCTGTGCAGGTTGAAACAATTTGTCAGAAACAGGAGATACTCCCTTTAGGGAGATCAAAAACGAGGGAAATTTTATAAAAAGAGATTTAACGGAAAAAAAAAACTATAAATAGTCTTATCTCAAATTGAGACAATTTACATGTTCTGTAGAATGACAAGAAGGGCCGCCGGGCAGTGCCATATTAGACTAATAATAATAATAATAATAATAATAATAATAATAATAATAAT
>SEYY01021866.1:10000-18046 GCA_009176605.1 Armadillidium nasatum
ATTCCAATTCCCATTCCAAATACAAGCCGTGACGTCATTACCTTACAAACATACAAGCTATGACGTCATCAAGGAACCTTGCAAAAATACAACCAAGCATACGCGAAAGCGGCTAAATCAAAAGAACGCGGTAAACCACAAAAGGAATAAAAAGGTGAGAAATAATTAAAAACAATTAAAATAACACCACAAAACAAGATTACATCAAAGATAAGACCGCAAAACAAGATCTCAATTAAGATAAAACCGCAAAAAACACCTCACAAAGGTACGTGAGGCTAGGAATTTGCAAGGAATTTGCAAGGAATTTGCAAGGAATTTGCAAGGAATTTGCAAGGAATTTGCCAACCTAGTATCTTCTTCATTAACTACTTATATATATATATATATATATATATATATATATATATATATATATATATATATATATATATATATATATATATATATATATATATATATATATATATATACTCTGCGATCTCAAATACAATACACAATTTGAGTATCGGTGATGACGTCATTCATATTCGTGTAAATGAAGGCTGGGTAGAATGACGTGTAAAATGTGTTGGATACGCTCCTAGAGGTGCCATTCTAAAAATGTAAGAAGATGGCGGTAAATGAATAAATAATATGATAAAATTAAATAAATTGTTAGTTAAAATGAATATCTTCGATTAATTGATCAATATATCGGTCAATTAATTGGTCGATATATCGGTCGAAATATCGTTCGACTAGATAAGAAAAGAATCCCGAAAAATTTATGAAAATTGGGAAAAGTTGGAAATTGGGAAGGGGAATTGGGGAAACTGGTGAAAAATTGGCGAAAATTGGTGAAAATCTTGAAATGTGGGGATAAAACCCCTAAAGTGGGGCTAAACCCCCCAAACCGGTTAGAAAACCGGAATTAGAGCGGAAATAGTCCGAAAGTCCGTTCGCTAGAACGGCCTTAGACCGGAAGTAAAAGCTGATAATCCGGCTTAAAATCGGAAGTGTCTTTGCAGGCCGTCGATCTCGTCCTCCATACTATATATATATATATATATATATATATATATATATATATATATATATATATATATATATATATATATATATATATATATATATATATATATATATATATATATATATATATATATATATATATATATATATATATATATATATATATATATATATATATATATATATATATATATATATATATATATATATATATATATATATATATATATATATATATATATATATATATATATATATATATATATATATATATATATATATATATATATATATATATATATATATATATATATATATATATATATATTGAAAGTGGAAAAATTAAACTTCTACTATCACTCTCGCTAATTTTCATTCAGCTCAAAATCGTTGCTGGGATATTCCTCAACGAGCAAAGAAGACTTTCACTAAAAGAAGGTGTGCTGAGCTCTTAAATTCTCTTACTGATAAATCTTTCTAACCTCTTTTCAAAAACCTATCTAACAACTTATGTTAAATCTTTCTTTCCTCCTCTTATTCTCTCTGATGGTTCTGCTGCTAACACTCCAACTGAAAAGGCTAATCTCTTCGGGCTCCTGTTCTCTTCTAATTCCACCCTGGACGATTACAGCAATCCTCCTTCATCTTTCAGATTCCATTCTTGCAGATCTGGATAGAATTTTCCAATTGGGTGGTCTCAGCCTTGTAAAATTCAATTCGTTTGAAACTCAACTTCTAGAAATCTCCCTCTTAAAAACACCTAACTTTCCTATTTCTTTCGATGGTTCTCCCGCCTTTCCTGCTAACAATATAAACATTCTTGTCCTTCACATAAACAAAAAAATGTCTTGGAAACCTTACATCACAATGGTTTCTAGGGCTGCCTCAAAGAAGCTGGGAGTCTATATAGACTGCGAGAAGTTTTTCTTTTTCGCAGTTACCCCAATTATACAAAGACCTCATCCGCCCTTGTATGGAGTACTGCTCTCACATCTGGGGTGGGTCAGGTTTCACCCGTCTTTTGGATAAAGTTGAGTCAAAGGCTAAAAGACTTATGAACTGTTCCGCCCTTACTTGACCCTTTATTTTTGCGACGTAACGTTAGTGCCCTGCCTCTTTTCTATTGGTATCTTAGAGGCAAATGCTCGAGGGAACTATCTACTCGGATACCTCCACCTTTACGACGTCATCGTAGCACAAGGGGTGTATTGTCTGCACATAAATTTTGTGCGGACATAGGTAAATCCAGACTTGTCCGCTGTGGTGACTCATTTCCAGTCACCTCTGTTTCGTCAATTCTCTCTCCCATCTTCTGTGCTTCCTGCTGAATTTAATCTCCATTACTTTGAAGTTCATGTCTGCGCTCGCCTATGAAATCCGAGTTTGGTGGTACTTATGGTTTTTTTTTTCTAAATTTTTTTTTTATTGCTTTAATACTCCCTCCTTGAGCGGTCGTGATATATATATATATATATATATATATATATATATATATATATATATATATATATATATATATATATATATATATATATATATATATATATATATATATATATATATCAAGATTTTAAAGTCTGCTATAACCTCTCACAGACTATTTTCTATATAGAAAATTAATGTCTGATATATATATATATATATATATAATATATATATATATATATATATATATATATATATATATATATATATATTATATATATATATATATATATATATATATATATAATTTCTCATCAATAAACTGTGATGGAATCGTTTGCAAAAATTCACTATTAAGACAAAATTTACCACTGATCGCATTTAGTGAAAAAAAATGCATATGGTAAATCAAATGTTGAAAGGTTAATTGAAAATCTGAAAAAGGTTAATTAAGAATTTCCTCAATTTCTTTTGAGCTGAAAAAAAGTCTCATATAAATAAATAAAAATTAAAATTAGAATCTTTTTTATGTTATCTTGAAGCTAATTAATTGCTCTCACACACATTCGCGCACTCATATATATATATATATATATATATATATATATATATATATATATATATATATATATATATATATATATATATATATATATATATATATATATATATATATATATATATATATATAATATATATATATATATATATATATATATATATATATATATATATATATATATATATATATATATATATATATATATATATATATATATATATATATATATATATATATATATATATATATATATAGAAAAGAGAGCTAAATATAGGATGGGAAGATGTAAAAGGTAGAGAGAGCTAGGAATGTATGTAGGGTGAAGAGGATGGGAGGGGCATGTAAAAGAAAGGTGAGTGAATGGTGGTGTGAGGAGGTGAATATAGCAGCAAGGGAAAACAAAGGCTTTTGAAAAATATTTGACCATAAAAAGGCTAGAAGATTAGGAATCATTTAAGGTAAAGTAGATTATAGCCAAAAGGGAGGTAAGGAAGAAAGAGCAGAAGAAAATCGGTGTAATAAGATAGTTGAAAGTTTTAGAGAAAAGAGTAAGATGTTTTGGAAGGAGGTTAATAAGGCAATTAATAAGAGGGAGGTATTAAGAGGTGGGGTAAAAGGATTAGATGGAGAAATAAGACAGATAGAAAGTGAGGTTAGAGCAAGATGGGTTGAGTACTTTAGTAAGCTGTTGAATGTGAATTTGTTACGGATGGAAGTTGAGGTATTGGAGAGAAGGGGATTTCGATAGAATAAATATTTAAAGCTCTGAGAAAAGTGAAGAGAGGTGAATCGAAAGGTTTGGATGGGATAAGTGAAGATATGTTTGTTGAAGAGGGGGTGGGAGGTAAGTTTAGTAAATTGGTTAACGAGGTTATTTAATTTATGTTGTTTAATGGAAAATGTGCCTCAAGATTGGCAAAATGCATGTGTGGTCCCTTTATTTATGGAAAAGAGTGATAAATTTGAGTGTGGGAGTTATAGGGAGATAAGTTTGCTTAGTATAGTGGAAAAGGTTTAAAGCAGAATCTTATTGGATAAGATAGGGATTAATGGAATGATAACTGAGGAGCAAGGGGGTTTATGGACCAGGTTTTTACATAAAGAATGATCGAGGAGAAAAGTAGAGAAAAAGAAAAAGATGTGTATGTGAATTTTGGATTTAGAAAAAGCTTGTGATGGGGTTGACAAGTAAACTGTGGGAGGTTTTGATTGAGTATGAAATTGAGTAGAAAGTAATTGAGAGTATTAAATCACATTATAGGAATAATAGAGCGTGTGTGAGAATAAATAGATTGTAAACTGAGTTTTTTGAGGTGAACAATGGATTGAGACAAGGTTGTGTAATGTCTCCTTGGGTATTTAATTTATTTATAGATAGAGTAGTGAGGTTGATGAAAAGGGAAGGTAAAGGGGTGAAATGAGGAATCAACATGTTATATGGAAGGCGAATGTGTAATTGAATACGGATGACGTTGTACTTTTGTCTGAGACTCAAGGGGTTTAAATGTTTTAGTGGAGTTAGGCTTAAGAGTGAACGCAGGAAAGAGTAAAGTGCTATGGATGAAAAATGGGCAGTGTCAGGAGAGGGTTGTAGGCAGGGGAAATAAACTTCAAATCAAGGTGAGGAGGGAGAGATTGGAGTGGGTTAATTCTTTTAAATATCTGGGTGTGAATTTTGGGGTGGATGAAGGTTTTGCGTGAGATGAAGTAGGATATAGAATAAGAGAAGGGGAGAAGGTGTTGGGAGGCTTAAGGAATATTTGGTAGAAAGGAAGGTTAACAACAGGGGTGAAAATGAAAATGTTTGAGGGTTGCTGTGTAACGGTGGTTATGTATGGGAGCGAGGTGTAAAGGTGTAAAGGATGAGAAAAAAGGATTGAGGTTTTCGAAATGAAAGGTTTGAGAGCGGTATGTGGTGTAAATAGAAAGGATACAGTCAAGAATGCGAAAATAAAGGAGATTTGTGTTTCTGGGAAGGAATATGGTTGGGAAAGCTTTAACAAAACAAGCTCTGGTGATTTGAGCATCTTTCTAGGATGAATGAAGGGAGATTGGCTAAAAAGGTGCTTGTATTGGAAGTGGAAGGTGTAAGAGGTAGGGGGAGACCTAGGGGAGGTTAGTTGAGAGGAGTCAAGTAGTTATAGAGGGATAGGGGGCAGAGATAGAGGTAGGAGGAGGATATGCGGTTGACGGAGGACAGGAATGAATGGAAAAGAGTGGTGGAAAGTATGAATGTTGATAACGGTTGTGGGTTGAGGTAATTAACTACTCACGTTTGTGGGAATAATATATATATATATATATATATATATATATATATATATATATATATATATATATATATATATATATATATATATATATATATATATATATATATATATATATATATATATATATATATATATATATATATATATATTATATATATATATATATATATATATATATATATATATATATATATATATATATATATATATATATATATATATATGAACAACGTTTGTGGATTTCGGTGACGCAAGCTGATTGGACTTGCTGTTGTACTTCTTTAATTTTCCGTGGAATGATTATTGCTTCCGTGGGAAGGGTTCCTTGGAAAATGCAAAGCGCATTAACGAGGTGATTTTCTTTTGCATGGAGGCGTTCATTCCATATTCTTTCCCTTCTACTAAGCCCAACAAACCTTTGCTTAATTCTGCTTGTTCTCGTGCTATTCGTCGCAAGGATGCTGCCTTCAGGGATTTTCGTCGTCTTCAAACTCCAGAAACACGAAACTTATATTTCATTCCTGAATCGTGCAAAATCTATGCTCCGCAAAACTAAAAACTCTACTCCGTTGAAAAAGCAATAATCTTTCCGAATCATCTTCTCGCTCTTTCTGGCATTTTGCAAAAGATGTCAAAGCTAACTTTGCTTCTATCCTCTTTCCCTAATCTAGTAAATTCTGATGGTACATCTGACGTTTTGCCTTCTTCTATAGCTGAACTCTTCACAAACTTTTGACTTTAACGCTACGTTAGACGATTCCTGAGTTACCCTTCTTCATTGAACCTCCTCCAACCCATTTATTACTGAAATTGTAATTTTTTTTATAAAGATGTCATTTCTGCTCTCTCTGAGCTCAACAATAAGAAGGCATGCGGCTCTGATGGTATCCTCCTATGGTTCTCAAAACATGTGCTTCTGAGCTGGCATCCTGATGTGGTAAACAATATCGTCTCTCTCTCTCTACTTCAATCTTCCCTTCTTGATGGAAACGTGAACTCATTATGGGAGACTCCTCTCAGCCCTCCAACTACCCTACCCTCCCTCTTAACAGGATGATTTGGAAACGTCTCAATTCTTCAAATCATATCTGATCGCCAGTATAGTTTTCGAAAAAACTCTACTGGTGATCTTTCCTATCTCTCTGACTCTTGATTTTCTATTCTTCGGCATTTCGATGATTTTTTTTGCCTTTATTTGGGACATATCGAAAGGT
Organism: Armadillidium nasatum; assembly: GCA_009176605.1. Classification (NCBI taxonomy): domain Eukaryota; kingdom Metazoa; phylum Arthropoda; class Malacostraca; order Isopoda; family Armadillidiidae; genus Armadillidium; species Armadillidium nasatum. The sequence goes on from SEYY01021866.1 coordinate 16,489, forward strand.
TTCGAAAGAATATGGCACAAAACTTTGATTTCTAAACTTCCCTCTTTCGGAGTGTATCATTATCCGATTTACTTTCCGGTCGTTCTATAACAGCTATTGTAGACGGCCAATGTTCATCCTTTAAATCTATTGATAGTGGTGTTCCTCAGAGATCTTTCGAATCATCAACACTTTTACTACTTTTCATTAATAACCTTCTCTCTATTACTTCATCACCTATCCACTAATATGCTGATGACTTCATCCTTCATTACTCCTTTCACTTTGAAAGAAGCAGTCCTCAACTGTAGTTCTTTTACGTAAGAACGGTGGCTTTGGAGTAAATAACTTCTAATCTTTCTCGTATATCAAATTTGGGTAGAGAAAATATGGTAGTTTCCAGTTCCTATAAAATTTATTTCCTCCATCTTTCTACTTAGCAAAACTTTCCACACAATAATACATCTTTGAAAACACAACTCAAATCATCATCTCTCCTTAATATTCTAGTCGTTCTTTTTTTCTCGTGACCTTTCTTGGAAGGATCAAACAAGCTTCTAAGTAGTTAGGTGTTCTGAGGCGCGCTCAGAACTACTTCATGTAACCCCACTTGTAACCTGTTTATAGGGGTGTTGCTCTCCCCTTTATGGAGTGCGTATCACACATCTAAGATGGTTTCACTCATACAGCTCTACTTGAAAAGCTGGAGTCTAAGGCTTTTCATCTTATCAAATATACTGCTCTCACTAATTATTTCAAGTCTCCTTCTGCCCGTCGCACTGTTGCGTTACTCTCTCTAAACTATCGCTATTACAATGGACACTGCTCTTCTGAACTCTCTCGTCGCATACATTCTCCATTGAGGAGGGTTCGTGCAACTCTCCTTTCTACACAATCTCATCCTTTATCTGTCCAACTCTCTGACAATAGACTTAACCGCTATGCTCAATCTTACATTTACTTTACTGATAAAGTCTGGAACACACTTCCCTTCAACTATTTTCCCAACTGCCTTTGACTTGCACACTTTCAAGCTCAGTGTATCTGGACTTATCAGCCTTTAACTACCAGGTTCCTATATTTTCCCAACTCCGGTAGAAATTGACAAGGCTCTAGCCTTTCCCAACCAAAGGATATATATATATATATATATATATATATATATATATATATATATATATATATATATATATATATATATATATATATATATATATATATAATATAATATATTATATATATATAAATATGCCCCTCATCAACTTCTTTCCCCAACACCACTTGGGAGATGGTGGCCACCGTTGATGGGGTTGGTGCCACCAATACGTCTATGCCGGCCTTGGTGTACGATCTTCCTTTTCCATTAACTTCTGCAACATTCGCAGTCTTTTTTCTAATCTCCACTTTGCCGAACACCAACTCTCTTCTTCTAGACCTCATCTCTTATTCTTAACCGAAACTCAGGTGTTTGAGTTCTCTGACAGCAAACCCTATTCTGTTTCCTCCTATTGTCTCTATCCTCAATTTTCAGCTAAAGGCGGATGTTGCGCATATGTGCGCAATGATGGTGTCTATTCTC
>SEYY01021867.1:0-20000 GCA_009176605.1 Armadillidium nasatum
AAATTTAGATACTTCCAAAATAATCCAGTTAGATTTTTACTAAAAAGCAAAATATAAACCAAAAATAATTTTATCTTTAAAAGCAAAATGCAAGTATTTTCTCAAAAATTCTCAAAAATTAAAGAAAAAATATATATAATTAATAAAGTATTAAAATACTTTTATTTTCATGGCCATTTAGTTTGTCTTTTAATTAATATAAATGCCAAAAGTATGGAGAGCTTGAGACATAGTTCTAGCTCCAAAGATGTATTTTGATGGTCTGCTGAAATTATTCAGGAAAAAGATTTTTAGAACCAAAAACCCCACCTTCTTTTTTGCTTTAGTAAGCAGTTATTATTATAAAAAATTGAGAGTCCAAAAGACCAAGTAGCAAAAAAGTTTTAGCTACAAATTAAGTTATTTTTTTTTTATTTCAAAATTAGTTTATAAAACCAAATTTTATTATTATAATAATTTAACAATGGCCAAATGAAAATAAAATAAAAAAATAAAAAAAAAAAAAAATAAAAAAAGAGAAAAATAAAAAATTTTTTAATTCTTTCTCTTTTTGTACACTGGGGCGGAGAGCCAAAAATTGAATTTTAATCAAAATTCAATTTTTGTCAAAATGAAAAATAAATTTACAATCAAATTTACTTTTACATTTTTATTTCAAACATACATTAATATTTTTATAGTATACATAAAGATAATGATATATGTTTGATGTTATGTAGAGATATCTGCTTTACAATTAAATATATATTTGACCTTTTTCTAACAATTCTTTACGTAAATTTCAGCACATCAGTGCTTCTTTTCTAGGAACTTTATTATTATTATTATTGTTATTAATATTATTTTTATTGTTTGAAACTGCTTCTGACTGATGATTTATATCAACAGGCTCTGATGAACTTTTATGCAGCAAAATTATATCAGTGGGGTGTCTTTCAACTACCTCCCTATTAGATTTTCTAATAGTAACTGATACAGTTTCATCCAAAGTGTTTTTTGTTACTTGAGTTACAGTTCCTGTTGAAAGAAATAAGGTTTACAAAATTTTTCTTTAATAGCTATGATATCTCCAATTTCAACATTTGTATGTTGTTTATTTTGATACCTGTCTTGCTTATTAGTAGCAAGATACTGTAAGTTTGACAAAAATTCATTATGATAGAGATCATTTAAATGAGCTTTCACTTCTCTGTACTTTTGAAAAGCTTCAAACAAAACATCATGATCTCTATCAGAGGACCAATCTGGATCTTCTGATTGACCTTCCTCATCATTATATAAACATTTGGAAATAACCACTGATGGGACTTCATACCCCTTAATTAATATCTCAGGAGTGATTGAAAAAGGGATACTTGGGTACACATCAGGGTTAATTAATAAATTCTTAAAAGCTATGGGCCTTTTATTTATTAACATATTGGTTTCCTTAACTAATAAAGAAAACTCATTAAATTTTAATATATTTTTACCAATGGCACTATAAATAATAAACTTCACTTGTTTGACTAAGGATTCCACAAGACCTCCAAGAAAACTAGCTTTAGCTGGATATGGAGAAAATTCTAGTAATTTAATATTATATAATGTTAAATAATTTTTAACATCATCATCATTTAAAAAGTTTTTTATTGAGTTTATAGAACTTATAAAAGTTGTTGCTTGGTCGCAAACTATTACTTGTGGAACCCCATAGTCAAAAGACATTACAACTTTCTTCATTTGTACAAATTGCATTTGAACCATAATTTGGAAATAAATTTGAGTTTTTCAAATTTACTTTTATTTTTAAATTATGAATAAACTTCCTTACAAAATGTGCTACATTACATATTTTAGTAAAAGAAGAAAATCTATCTAATTTAAATAATGGAACATACTGACAAGTTTGAACATTGAATACATTAAAATTTTCAGTACTATTGTATAAAGGATTAGGTATGGTCACTCTTAAACTTTCATTGTTATTGTCTATTATTGCCTGTTAAAAATTGGTTTTATTTAAAACTTTATAAGAAATACATCTAGTTTAAAATCACTCGGGTTCATAGAACCGTTACAGTGATGGAAGGTTATAGGATGCTTTTCACACGCAGTTTCAATAAAATTCAACACATTATTTATTACCGACCCTTTCTTTTCTATTTTATCAAATTTTTGTACTTTATTTATTAACCAGTTTAAAGCAACCATTGAATCAGAATAAACATTGATGTCCTTTATGTTTATAGGACAAAATGTATTTGTTAAATTTTCTACCATTTCATTTACACATTCAATTCCAAATTTAATAGCAAACAGTTCTAACACAGGGATGGACCTATTACTATTTGTATTTGAAATAATTTTATTTTTAGCACACAAAAAGTGTAATTTACATTTTGTAAATATAATACAGTACCATAAATGGTTTTGCTGGCATCTGTATAAGCTATAATATTATAGGTGGCAGAATAATCACCTATAAATCTTTTTAGCTCTGGTTTTTTACTTTTGTTATACTGGGAACATATATTTTTATATTCTTTTAATATTTTACTATCTAATTTTGTGTCCCATGAAATGTTTTTATTATTTTGCAAACTATGTAAAAATAGTTTTGCTCTGTTTCTACCAGGTAGTCCAATATTCAAAGGATCAAATAAACCATTTATGGAAGATAAGATTTTACGCAAAGTATTTGCTGTAGGATCTAATATATTATTGTTATTATATATGGTATCATTTTTTGTATCCCAAATCATTCCTAGTAGCTTTTTTATATGATCTCCTACAGAGTCATTTTCATTTTTACTGTGTAATTCACCATCCTTTAATTTTTTAAATTCTGGAGAATTACTGTAAAATTTTTGTAAATTAAATTTGTAATTGTTAAATATTGCATGTGGTTTATGATATGCTAGAAGGATGTCACTTTCTGAATTGGAAGAATAACCTAAATTATCCATGTAGGACAGGTTAAATAAACCCTTTCTTAGTTCATCGTCAAATGCATCACACGTATCAACATGCAAAATTAATATTATAAATAAAGCTAACATTAAAATGGTAGGGCTACATCTAAAACCAAAAGGAATTCTCATTAATTTGTATGCTGTTACTCTAAAATCATTTTCTTTTATGTTATTAAACCAAAGAAAGTGCAATTTTTCACTATCTTCTGGTAATAGTTTAATTTGGTGATATGCTTTTTCAATATCAAATATAAGAAGGTATTTATTGAACCTAAGCAAAATGAGCGCAATATCCAATTTATTATTCAAATTTGGGCCTGGCAAGCAGACATTGTTATGAGACAGATTGTTCAACTTGTCCTTTTCACAAATGTTTGATAGATATACTATACGACATTTTGTCGTCTCTGTATTTTCTCTGAAGACAGCATTATGAGCTATAAAAGATATATCATTTTTATTTTTTAATACATTTATATTTTCAACAGGTTGAATGATACCATTCTCTAATTGTTCCTTTATTACATGTCATATGCTTCTAATTTTAGAGGCTGTTTACTATATTTTTTGTAAATAGATTTTAGTACTGAATTTGCTAAATGAAAATTATTTGGCAAAAATTGTAATAATTTTTTATTCCAGAGTAAAGGCATTATCAATCTACCTGTGTCATTTATATTTGTATTTTGAATGAGATATCTAATAAGCTCAATATCCAACTCAGAGAATTTTTTAGGATTATCAAAATTATCGTAATTTAAAAGTGACTTCAAAGAGTTTTCTTCTAAAAAATCATTATCAATATTATTTTCAATATTTAAATTTATGTTTTTATTTTTATTATTATTATTATTTTGTGAAAAAGTTGAGATTGAACAATCTGTTTCCTGTCAGTTTATTTTATTATCAATTTTGACATTTTTACTCTGTATGTCTGCTTGTACAGTAAAGTTTTTTACATACTTTAAATATGGCAAGTTTTTACCCAGTTTATTTAAGTCACCAGCCAACAATACACCACAACATGTATAATACAGAAGTGAAATGTTATCATTTATACCAAAAGCACATGTATTCAGTGGTAAAATATGAGATCCATTCACCAAAAGTATTATGTGTATTTCTCTGTTATTTTTATTTCCTAAGTGTTTGTCAGCAAGTGGTAATTTATTTTGTTGAAAGGCAGTTAATATTTCAGTACTAGGCATGTTTATTTTTGGATTAATGGATGGAACCACTGCAGCCACAATATTACACATTTTATTATTTATTTTTACATCAATTTCAATAATTGAAGTTTTATAGTATTTGTTATTGTTAAAACCTTTTAAATTCAGCATGATAACACTCTGGACTACTTTAAACTTAATTTTTTCTGCTACTGACTGAGAAATAAAATTAAATTCCGACCCAGAATCGTAAAGAACTCTTAAATCATGATTATTGTTATTTTTGTTTATACTGGTGGCTGTAAATGTTGGCAATATTATGTTTTGAGTACTAGTAGCATGCATTGTATTTAGATGTAAGCTATTTGCAACTTGTTCTGATGAAGGACTTTCAACAGGAACAACATTTAACTCAACTACATTTGTTGAGGTTTCAGTTTGTACATTTTGTACAGTATTTTCATTTTTACTTTTATTCTTGTTTTTGTTTTTATTTTTGTTTTTGTTTTTATTTTCATCTTCATTTTTCTGAGATGAATTAGTTTGTTTTTTAACACATAAATAACTAGCATGCCACATGTCACAGTTTTTACATTTAGAAGAGAATCTGAATCTACAATTTTTAAATGTATGATTAGTATAACCACACTTTAAACAACCATCCAGCTCCTTGAGTTTTTGTACTTTTGATTCTGGTGCTGTGAATTTAGGGCAATTAAATATTTTATGTTCTGTACAGTCTAATGTTTTTAAAGCACAACATATAGTACAACCAGTTCTATATACTGTTTCAGTTTTTTGTATTTCATTTACATCAATATTTGTAGCTAAAGCTAAAGTTTTTCTTTCAAAAGTTGCATTATTTGTTTTTGTGTTTTGATTTTTGTCAAACATGCCCCCTTCTTTCATTCTATTTTGTATTTCAAACCCAAATTTCAATATGTCATTCAAATCTGGGTAAGTTTTATTTGTGAAATTCATATACTGAATTTTATATTGTTCTGGTAAGCCAGACCACAAAAAATAGTGTACAAAAATATCACTTGTAATGTTTAGGGAACTAATTTGACTTTCAATCAATTTAGCCTCACTAATTCAACCATAGAAGTCAGAAGTTAATTTTAACTTACACAATTTTTCAATTACTGCAAACTTCTGAATGTCCTTGTTACTAAAGGCAGCTATAAGTAGATTTTTAGCTGCCTCATAATCCATATCAGCTGCAGGACTCTTTTCAATTAAGATCTTGGCAGGTCCTTTCAACTGTTTTAGCAGACAAGAATGTCTAGCATATTTGTTATATTTTTCCCTATAAATAATTTCCTCAAAATTTTTTATAAACCTGTCAAAATTTTCAGGCTGGCCATCAAAGATTGGCAACTGGATCTCTGGACGTTTAAGTCCAGAATTACCAGATTCATAGTATGAAGTATTTTGTTGAGTTTGAGGATGGATAGTTGTTATTTTACTTTGTTATTCATTTATTATTGTTGCTACTCCTAACTGATAGAAATCATTTTTAATATTTAGTTTTTCTGAACCTTCAAAAGAAAATTCTTGACATTCGGTATAAATATCCAAAATATTGTTATCTAACTCGGAAAGTTCAGTTTCTTTGTTTTTTAATGTTTTTATGAGACCACTTATTTCATTGTCAGTATAGTTTTGCAAATTTGTTTTTACAGTATTTAACAATTTTGTTATATTGGCCCTTTTTACACCTCGTTTTCTAACTAAGGTTAAAACTTGATTAAAAGTTAAAGAAGGTGATGCATCATCAGCAACTATTTCTTCAATGTTTTTATATTCAATAATTTGTTCTAATACCTCCATAATGTTATAAATGTTATATGTGATACCAACTTATAAATTACTAATGTAATATACAAATATAATATACCAACTGTCTTTATTTTCCTATGTTCCTATGTATTATAAAAATATATGATAAATATTTTACCAATATGTTAATAAAAGGCCAAACACCAGACCAAGAAGAATTTCAGCAGTAACTGGGGATCTAAGAAAGGACCATCCCGCTGAGGATGCCATTGACAGAAATGTATTATAATATGGAAGAAAAATAGAAGGGGGAAGTAATACTCAGTTATTTTTTTTCCTTTTTACTTAAAAAATAAAAAAAAAAAAAAAATTTTTTTATTTATACATTGCTAAAGTAAAAAAAATATGGGAAAGTATTTGGGAGTATTCTTCCTCTTAATTCTACTGCTGAAAATTCTTCTTGTTCTGTCCTTATTCTACAATTTAGATTTTTGAGCCAAGTCAAGTCTGAAAAAGAATATTAGAGACTAGTTTTTTGACTTGACTACAAATAAAATTTGATTTCTAAATCTAATTTTAAATAGATTTTTTAAATAGATTTTTAAAATATTTTAAATTTTTTTAAATTGTAGAGATTGAAAAATAAAAAGTTTAAATGGGGACTCCTTTCTATGTACTCCTATTTTATATAAAATAATATAAAAGGGCAAATTTCTCTTATTTAAACAGCATTAAACAAGAGAAAATTTTTTACATACCCTTTAGAGTTGAGTTTTGATCTCCAGATTATTTCTGCTGGTAGTTGCCTTCTAGGTTTTGGATTTGGCCTCTGTTTCTTTGATATACAGCTGGTGTATATTTTATGAAGACATTTCTCAAAATAAAAGGAAAAATATATATAATTAATAAAGTATTAAAATACTTTTATTTTTCCATGGCCATGGTAGTTGTTGTCTTGTAATTAATATAAATGCCAAAAGTATGGCAGAGCTTGAGACATAGTTCTAGCTCCAAAGATGTATATTTGTGGTCTGCTGAAATTATTCAGGAAAAAGATTTTTAGAACCAAAAACCCCACCTTCTTTTTTGCTTTAGTAAGCAGTTGTTATTATTATTAAAAAATTGGTTGAGAGTCCAAAAGACCAAGTAGCCAAAAAAGTTTTAGCTACAAATTATTTTTAAGTTTATTCTTTATTTTATTTCAAAATTAGATTTATAAAATCAAATTTTATTAATTATAATAAAATGTAAATACAATGGCCAAATGAAAAATAAAAGGTAAAAAATGTAAATTTACTTAAATTTATAATTTTTTAATACAAAAAAAGAAAGAGAAAAAAAAATAAATTTTTTAATTCTTTCTCTTTTTGTACAGGGTTACGAGTTCAAAGGTCGAATCCATCACTCACAGAGAGTTATATAACAGAGTTTTTAGTCTGCTAAAACTCTCAGACTATTTCTATATAGAAAATTAATATCTGCTATTGGACTCGAACCAGCGACCTTTAAGATGGTGTAGTCTTATGCACAGGATTACGCACTTTTAAGATCTACAATGTTAATTAATTGTGATTAATAAATTGGTTATTAATTTATATTATCGTTCAACTCGCTACAATAGACCTGGCGCTGAACTAACGCGTTCCCTTCAATTCTCGCGTTTCGAAAGCATTTTATTCCACCAGAGGGCTAGGCCTCTCCTTGGTTGGTTTAATTAACTACATGCCGTTTATAAAGCATCATTGTTTCAACTATTTTTATTGTTATCTTATTTCAAAACCTCAATCATTTAACCAGTAGCCCAGCAACATCAATGGTTATAGGTTATAACAAAGATTCAGTTCCATAATGAGTAATTTATAAAACGACACGTATTATGATTATGCAAGAGGATACCGACGCACAATACAGATTCTTTGTTTGGTACAGGAAGGGGGGTGTCGAGGATTTCTGACAATTCCGTTACAAGTTGTTTAACACCCTCCCCCTCACAAATTTTTCAACATACGAAGGTAATGGGAAAATTTGTCCATGATCCTTTGTCATGTATGCGACCAACTATTTTTAATTCTGAAAGTTGTAAACTCATTACCGCAGAATTTTTCTAGGTGGTAGTTCGTTTTTAATCTTTTGTAACTTTTATTGCTTTATAGGTTTGAGTGCGAGTTCTTCATTTTTTGCTTGTCACTCGCAACCTTTAATTCGGTTCGGATAGTTCGGAATGCCTCAAGTTTTCAGCCCATTCGTCGCATTGCTTTCTTTTCATAGTCTGGTTTTAGAGCTTTTGTTTTGCAATATCTTCTGCTGGGGGGTGGCTCCTCTCGGCTCTTCCTCCGTCACTATATAGCCTGGTATCTGAAGTAAGCTTAGTTTTGCGTTTTCCTCAGCCAGACGGCCTTTTTGAGGCTCTCGCCTGGGCACTATATAATCTGTTGTCAGAAGAATCCTTAGCTATTGCAATTTCTTCTATCTACAGGCCACGGCACTTTCTTAGAACACTACTTCGAGCAAGCACTACAGTTTTGAATTTATGACCAAAACACTGAAGCTTCTTCCCTTTCCATCCGCGTTTTACCTTCGTTTCGTTTTTGTTATTTCTCCTTTCCTTTCCTTTTATCGTTCGGCCACTCTCTTGCTTTTTTTTTTAAATTCAAAACGCGTTAGGGACACTTCATGCGACTACTAACGAATCGTAACTCTAACCAATTTATCATTATTATTATTATTATTTTGTTATTATTATTATTATTATTAATCTCATTATTATCATTATTAGTATTATTATCTTTGTACATTTCCACAGAATACACAGAATTTATTTATTTATTTATTTTTATTATTTTTTTCTTTAACAATTTATTTATTTATTTATTCATTTTTTTTTCCTCCTTTTTCTTTTCTTCGTTATTCGCAAATTGACCTCCCGAATTTCGGGAGTTTACGAGAGAAATTGACTTCTCCCCAAATTTCCCTCTGAAATTTTATAACGTCCTGATCTCTTTCCTTTCTCTTCTTTGTTTGTTTTTGTTTCAGTGAACGAATTGGATTGCCTACCTTTAAGGTTCATTTTCGCTTTCTTGAAATGCCCCTTATCCTTTAAGCTTTCTATTATAACTATAGTTATAATAGAATGCCGTAACTGCGACCTGCCTTCTATAGAAAGAATTTTGTCACTTTTTGTCGTAGATCTTGTTGGTTTCTTTTCGATATTTTTTAATTATTATTAAATAAGGATATTTATTAATTAGAAGTTGGGATAACGCTTATCACTCTGGGGTCACCATTTGGCTTAAGATTATATATGGATAATCTCAAACAATTAATGTCCTTTGTATTCTTTATTAAGATGGCCAGATTCGAAATGAAATGATAAATGGGAAGCCACAATGCTTCAAGCAAAATAATGATTATAATCCATTAAAGCACAATATATATTATAGCACAGGATTGCGCACTTTTAAGATCTTCAATGTTAATTAATTGTGATTTAATAAATCGGTTATTAATTTTAATATTCGTTCAACTAGCTACAACAGACGTATTGCTGCAGCTTTCCCTGGCACTGAACTGATGCGTTCCCTTCAATTCCCGCGTTTCGAAAGCATTTTATTCCACCAGAAGGCCTCACCTCTCATTGGTTGGTTTAACTACATGCCGTTTATAAAGCATCATTGTTTCAACAATTTTAATTGTTATTTTATTTAATTAAAAACCTCAATCGTTTAACCAGTAACCCAGCAACATCAAGGGTTAGGCCAGACTTCACTTTAACATCCTCAAATATTTAAAAAAAACTGCTGAACATACTTAAAAAAGGATTACATTTTTGGAATCCTTGTCGAATTTTAGGTAAAAAAAATTGGGAAATAAAAAATGAATTCTTATAATAATAAAGTTTATATAAGTAAAGTTTACTTATTTTTAATTCTCGCGAGAATCATAAGCCTGGCAATGCCCGTTTTTTTAAAAAATATTTTCGAAATTGGAAAAAATTGGAAATACCCCAAATCGTCGACAGGAAAAGTTGTCTACAGTATCATCATCACTCATGGGTTGGAGGGTACGGTAGACATATGTTCTTTATAACACCAAATTTAAGTTTGTTACGTCATCAGTTGTTGTTTGTTACGTCATCAGCTGTCGTACAAACCCATTTTTTTTTTTTTTTACATTTATTTTCAAACATTTTATACTTTTCTTAACTAAATTTCGACAAGGATTCCAAAAATGTTATCCTTTTTAACGTACGTTTTGTAGTTTTTGAAATATTTAAGAATGTTTTTAGTGAAGGGTTATAACAAAGATTCAGTTCCATAATGAGTAATTTAAAAAACAACACGTATTATGATTATGCAAGAGGATACCGATGCACAACACAGATTCTTTGTTTAGCACAGAGGGGGGGGGGTTAAGGATTTCTCTGCCAACTCATATATATATATATATATATATATATATATATATATATATATATATATATATATATATATATATATATATATATATATATATATATATATATATATATATATATATATATATATATATATATATATATATATATATATATATATATATATATATATATATATATATATATATATATATATATATATATATATATATATATATATATATAATAGTAAACAGACAAACTCCCGTGATATACGAAAACACTGTTGGGGGAAAAGTTACTTTAAATACACATATTCGGGAAATGGCGTTTATATTATAATATATATATATATATATATATATATATATATATATATATATATATATATATATATATATATATATATATATATATATATATATATATATATATATATATATTCCACACCCGTAGGAACAAACCTAGGAAAACATCATCAATGTCGAAATATTATTAACATACGAGGCAGGTGGTGATGATACATATTACAATCCCACTCATAGGACGTGTTCGAAATGAGACCTATTTGCAATAATGCAAGCTTCGACCCGTCTTAGCAAGGAATTAGTCTGTGGAAGACATCGGCATGCATTCGAATGTTGTCGCACTGATCGACGATATATATATATATATATATATATATATATATATATATATATATATATATATATATATATATATATATATATATATATATATATATATATATATATATAGACTATTTAAATCTTGGCCTATTTAAAGCCTACTTAAAATTTGGTTTACATCTTATTCATTATAACTTTATATATTGGGTTGAAGAGTCTACATAATACCTACTTTAAGATTTTTGGTCTATTTAAGTGGAGCCTACTTCAATTTTTTTTATATATATTTACATTTATAAAATTTAATTTTAATTATTTTCCTTAAATTTGAGTACAATTATTATTACCAATTTCTTCTTACACTTAAAAATTCTTTCTCTATATGGCCAATTTATTATAAACATTTATTATAGAGATATAAATGTAGTAAATTGAATTTGCATTTGATTTTCCCGTTATATTGTTCCATCCCGTTTTTCAGGACTCTTCAGTTTATGAAGGAGATTAGCTTGTGTTTGTTTACTTGAAGAAGGAGCATAATAAAATTGAGAAAGATCGAAATGTAAAGCACAAATTAATAACCAAAGTTATTAGTTATGTTTTTATAATAATTGATTTATAATAATTTGATTTTTATAAAAATTGATTCAGAATTTTGTAAAGATGACATGCTAAAAAAAAAGCAAATAAGTTTTCTATCATTAATTGATTATTAAATTTTCTTTGATTTAATTTATTATTACGAAATATAATTACTGTTTTTAGTCTGCTTTTCACTGTTGAGCATTTGAAAGCTCTTTATAATTTTTTAAATCTATTCAAGTGCGTAAATTTTACCATTTATGATATAAATTCATTATACAAAATTACAAAATTACATATGCTATTAAAAAATTAAGGATTTTTTTTTTTTTTTTCAAGAAAAAATTTAGAGACTTTTAGGTTCAAATATTTAGAGATATTTTGAACTACAGAATAAAATTTTTTGCTTTCTTTTTTATCTTCTGTATTTCGCAAGATATCGGAGAGAAAGCAGTGCATAGTATACGTAGAATGTATTAACGTAAACAAACATGATTGGCCCAGTTATTGGGGTAGAGTTGCTCAAGTATCATAGTTCTGTACTTTGTTAATAGTAGGATTATTAATTTTGTTTGACATGGGATAAACTAAATATTAAAAATGGCTTTTAATAATCTAATATTACCACATGCAAAAAATCGAACAATGAAAAGATTTTGTAGAAATAGAGTGAAGTTACTTCTGTTCCTAATATTTTTAACTTTCGTTTTAGTATGTTTTGGTCCTATATTCTTTTTACCTGATTTGAGAGGTGGATTAAGTACAAAAGCAGGAAATATGTATAAGGTTTACAAAGAAACAATTCAAAAGGCCGCACCTGAGTTAATCATTCCTCCTCCCCCACCTCAAGAGTCTGTTGATGGTTATATTAGAAACCATGAAGGACTACCTAGGAAAAATTCATTATTTAATGATATTCATATATTAGAGGATAAGCAACGTTTACAAAATAAGATAAATAATGAAGTTTTAGAAAAGCCATTATTGTTAAGTTTTCCGACAACCAAAAAAAATATTCTGTTAGGTTTAAATAATGACATTAATCAATTAGATAAAAAAATAGAGTTAGTGGATGATAATAATAAACAGGTGCCCCCTCCCCAAATTGGGGCAGGGAATGAAATCAGAAATTCCCAACCTGGAATGCCTGTTATACAAGGTGGTGAAGATAAAGATCCAGAAATACGGAAAAAGAGAGATAAAATTAAAGAGGTATGATTAAAAATTTATTTAATTACTATTTACTTAATAAAAGAATAATATAGACAAGCTTCTTTGGATTTACCTATTATTGATAGTAATTTATGTGCTTGAAATATATTCTAAATAATTATATATTTGTAATAAAAGACGAGAAAACCTTGTGTAGTTGTCAAAATAAAAAAATAATAAGGATTTATTTTTCAAAATTTTTATTAAATTTCAGACCCTTGCCATTTTTGCATAAAAATTTTTTTCCATAATATTTATCTATTTTATAATAGTAGTATTTGTATTTGCTGAATAAATAAAAAAATGTTATAAAAGAGGATTGAAATATAATTTTATATCTTTGGGATTTTATTAAAACTAAAAGTGACAATATTTAGAATAAATATTTTAAGCATAAATCTTTATGAAAGTTAGAATAGTTATTACATTAAATTAAAATTATAAAATATAAGAAAATATAATAATTCATATTCATATTAAAAAAAAAAAAAAAAAAAAAAGTTTGTCAAAATATATAATATATTGGATATTTCAGTTATTATTAAAAATAAATATTTTTGATACAAAAAGGCTTTCTGCAGTTATGTTTATATCCTATGAGTCCATGTAGTTTTATATATAAGAAGAAAACTTAAATTTCTTATTAAAATTAATTTCCTAATAGAAATTGTTTATATCCTATGAGTCCATATAGTTTTATATATAAGAAGAAAACTTAAATTTCTTATTAAAATCAATTTCCTAATAGAAATTATCTTATTCTTATAATAGATAACACCTAATACAGTATAATCTTAATCCTAAGCTAATTATTTTCTTAAGAACAATGTAATATTAATAGGTTATAATAGTAATAATAATATTAAGGATAATATTATAGAAGTAATTTATCTTGTCTTATAATTTTCAAAATAATTTTGTTATACTTTAATATTAATTTTGAGGGCAATAACTCATTTCAGTCAAGTAGCAATAGCAAGAATTTGCGAATGTGTAAACTTGTCTGATCAAGTGTAAAAATACTGAATATATATATATATATATATATATATATATATATATATATATATATATATATATATATATATATATATATATATATATATATATATATATATATATATATATATATATATATATATATATAGGGACCGACCGGGGCTGGAATTTGGCCAGGGCCGGGGTTATGGCCGGGGTTTCCTAAAATTTGTAAAGAGGTCAAAAGCACTGAAATTTTAGGTTAAGAAAATTAGATATAAGGTTTATTTAATTGTAAGGAAGGAGTAGAATAGGTAACATTCACTTAAATTAATGATTATATGCATTTTCTCTAAAAAAAATCAGAAAATTACAAGTTTTTAAAAATTAAAAAAAAAAAAAGTACAAAAAAAAAAAAAAATTATTCTAATTCATAATAGTGATTTAACACGTTTACCTAGGTAAGACCCAAAGGTAAAGTTTGAAAAAATGTGAGATATAAAATTATCAATTTAACCCGTATTTATACATATCATTGTTATTTTATTGCCATGTATCAAACTTGTATCATTTAGCTGCATTATTTAAAAATTATTATTTTGTTTATACTTTCAGTCAATATGGCTAAAAGATCAGCTTCTGCAGTATTTGAATACTTTACAATGTTTCAGGATAGGCTTGAAATAGCTAAATGTAACATCTGCAGTCAGAAAATTAGAAGAGAACCTCCGGGTGCTACAAGTAAAAAAATTTCAACCAAATCTTTTTGGAGTATCTAAAATCAAAACACAAAGATGAACATTCACTAGCAGAAAAGGAGCGGTCAAAAGAAACAGAAAGAAAAAAAATCTTAATTTTCTTATATTTTGTTTGAAATTTTTTTTTTTATTTGACTGAGCTGAAATTTTCAAAGTATGTGAATTTTTTCACGAAGTTTTGAGTTGATTTCGATAATTTTTTTGAGTTTATAACGGTTTGAAACTTATTTGGACCCAAAGTTGAAAAAAATGAATAACTGGGTCAAACCACTGGTCCACATGAGCTGAAAATTTAACTGAATACCTTTGCCCCAATTTCTTGCATTGGTGGGAATAGATTTTTGATATCACGTCTAGGAAAAAGTTATAAGCACTTGAAAAAGAATTTGCAAAAATCGTTCCCTTCTGGAGGAAAAAATTATTTAAATAAAAAACGCTACCTACTATTTTTTTTTATTTGTGAATATTGTTTAGAAGAGGAACAGGGCAACAATTTTTATTTAGTGCATTTTTAAATGCCCTTTGTTTGAAGCGAGATATAGCCTCTCAAACTTTGGGAATTTTTGAAATTTGGCCAAAAATGGACCTTTTTGAAGGCTATATCTCAAAACCAACGAATCTCATTGAATAAAGTACATAGAGGAATTTGTAGCCCCACCCCTCCTCTATACACACCAAAAATAGGAAATGTTATAGTTGTATTTTTTTAAAAAAGATTTTGTCTGAAAAGGTGGATTTTTTTAGTTCAAAAATTTTTTTTTTCTATAGTTGGTCAGTTTTTGGCTTATAACATTTTTTCTATAACTCTGGGAACAAAAGTCTATTAGAGGCTTTTGTAGCCCATATAATTTTGAATAAATAATCCAACTTTCAGCTCATTCTAAAAAGTGGTTTGGCACCGCCATTCTATTGAAAAAGGGTAAAATTTCCACACAAAAAAAAAAAAAAAAAAACAGAAAAGAAAAAAAATCTTAATTTTCTTATATTTTGTTTGAAATTTTTTTTTTTTATTTGACTGAGCTGAAATTTTCAAAGTATGGGAATTTTTTCACGAAGTTCTGAGTTGATTTCGATAATTTTTTTGAGTTTATAACGGTTTGAAACTTATTTGGACCCAAAGTTGAAAAAATGAATAACTGGGTCAAACCACTGGTCCACATGAGCTGAAAATGTAGCTGAATACCTTTGCCCCAATTTCTTGCATTGGTGGGAATAGATTTTTGATATCACGTCTAGGAAAAAGTTATAAGCACTTGAAAAAAAATTTGCAAAAATCGTACCCTTCTGGAGGAAAAAATTATTTAAATAAAAAATGCTACCTACTATTTTTTTTTATTTGTGAATATTGTTTAGAAGAGGAACAGGGCAACAATTTTTATTTAGTGCATTTTTAAATGCCCTTTGTTTGAAGCGAGATATAGCCTCTCAAACTTTGGGAATTTTTGAAATTTGGCCAAAAATGGACCTTTTTGAAGGCTATATCTCAAAACCAACGAATCTCATCGAATAAAGTACATAGAGGAATTTGTAGCCCCACCCCTCCTCTATACACACCAAAAATAGGAAATGTTATAGTTGTATTTTTTTAAAAAAGATTTTGTCTGAAAAGGTGGATTTTTTTAGTTCAAAAAAATTTTTTTTTCTATAGTTGGTCAGTTTTTGGCTTATAACATTTTTTCTATAACTCTGGGAACAAAAGTCTATTAGAGGCTTTTGTAGCCCATATAATTTTGAATAAATAATCCAACTTTCAGCTCATTCTAAAAAGTGGTTTGGCACCGCCATTCTATTGAAAAAGGGTAAAATTTCCACAAAAAAAAAAAAAAAAAACTTTTAACCGTAATAGACTCGGAAAAACGCTAGAAATGGACTTTTCTTAGCGGTAAAAAGTCTATATACACTGAAAGTTTCAGCAGAATCGGCTGAAAATTTAAAAAAAAAAAAAATTTATCATTTGCCATTTTAACCCTGGCTGGCAACCCCGGTTTTCCCTGATTTTTAGCCGGGGCCCCGGTCGGTTCATATATAATATATATATATATATATATATATATATATATATATATATATATATATATATATATATATATATATATATATATATATATATATTATATATAATATTTATACCAGTATTGGAATTCTAGCCAGAATTGAAATTTTTTATAAACTTTCCTTTAACTATAAAGAAATGCAAAAACAAAATTTTCTATATAACCTTTTAACATGATATATATATATATATATATATATATATATATATATATATATATATATATATATATATATATATATATATATATATATATATATATATATATATATATATATATATCGAAATAGCAGGGCATGTGAGAGTGAACAGAATGGAGGCTGAGTTTTTTTTATGTAAATAATGGTCTGAGACAGGGTTGTGTAATGTCTCCGGGGTTATTTAATTTATTTATTAATAAAGTGGTTAGTAAAATGGATAGGGTAGGAAAAGGGGTGACAATGAGGGATCATGATGATATGTGGGATGCAAATGTGTTGATGTATGCGGATGATGTAGTACTTTTGGCTGAAACACATGAAAATTTGAAAGTATTGGTGGATGAGTTTGTAAAGGGTTGTGATGATTTGGGTTTAAGAGTAAATGCGGGTAAAAGTAAAGTGCCTTGGATGAAAAATGGGGAGGGAGGAGAGAGGGGTGTGGTTGAGGGAGATGATTTACAAATTAAAGTAGGTAGGGAGAAATTGGAGATAGTCACTGTATTTAAGTATCTGGGGGTGATTTTTGGAGAGGCTGATGTAAGTACGAGTGATGAAGTTGGTCATAGAATAAGAGAAGGGGAGAAGGTGTTAGGCGGTTTGAGGGATATTTGGGATAGAGGAAGGTTACCAAGGGAGGTGAAGGTGAGAATGTTTGAGGGATGCTGTATACCGGTGGTTATGTATGGGAGTGAAGTATGGAGGTTGAATGCTAGAAAGAGGAAAAAAATAAAGTTTTCGAAATGAAAGGTCTGAGAGTGGTTTGTGGAGTTAGTAGAAGAGATAGAGTCAGGAATGTTAGAATAAAAGAAATGTGTGGATGGAGAAAGAGCTTGGTTGAGAGAACTGAACAAAGTATGCTGAGAAGGTTTGGACATGTTTGTAGGATGAATAAAGAGAGATTGGCTAAAAAGGTATTTGTTTCAGAAGTGGAGGGTGTAAGAGATAGGGGGAGACCGAGGGGAAGTTGGATGAGTAATGTCAAGGAGCTGTTAAGGGATAGAGGAAAGAATTGGGAGGAGGGTGTTGCGGTTGACAGAGGATAGGAATGAATAGAAAAGATTGGTGAAAGGATGAGTGTTTGGATGAATGTGGCCTGAGATAGATACCACCACACGATTGTGGGGAAGGTTGTAAGTAAAAAAAATAAAAAAAAATATATATACCGTATATATATATATATATATATATATATATATATATATATAATAAATATTTATATAATATTTATTATATTATATATATATATATATATATATATATATATATATATATATATATATATATATATATATATATATATATATATATATATATATATATATATATATATATATATATATATATATAAATTTCTTTAAATATAAAACTGTAAATAAAAAGTAAATATATTTATGGAAAATTGATGCATAAACAGTACTATATATATATGGAAAATTAATACGTAAGCAGTACTATAAAACTTTTACGCATTAGAAATTTCTAAAAAAAAAATTACCTGTAAATGAAAGTCTAAAAAACTAAAAAAATTTAAGCCTAAAACAAATTAAAAATAAAATTAAAACTATACCAGCTTTCAAGACTGTAACCTTATTTCCGTATTTGAATGAGTTCCAATAAAAGAATGAAGAAGGTAACATTCCAATAAAAGAATGAGGAAGGTAATAGAAACAAATGATTAATACCTACTTAAGACAAAAAACTAGCAACCATGTCCAGAAATTAATCTAAAATTATCATAAGTACTTTTTTTTTTTAAAAAAAGAAACCTCTTTCAAGACACTATTAGCTGGATCCAAATAAAAAACTTGCATGGTAATATTTATGTTATCAATATTATAAATGATAAAAGAAAAATAATTTTCTTGAACTTCTTAATAGGAAAAAAAATTATTCATATTTATAAAGTGGTTCTCATTCCTTCTATGTTGCACCAAAGCTGAATTCATATCATATATTCTGAGACTATAAGAATATTGGGATCTGGATATATTTATTCTTACTGTTTCTGACGTTTTATTACAATCACACTTTATTCTGTAAACCCCCGCATTCTCATTTCTTTCCCTCAATATAGGCTTCAGAAACATTTTTAATGTACCCAACACTGAATGGACCAAATTCACATTTTTTGGAATGTGTTTTTTAAAACTCTCTGCATTATTTAAACTCCCTGAAAAAAAAAAAAAAAAAACAAATTGAAAAGTTTTCTATTTTAGGATCATAAAATTTTCTTTTTGCATCCTTCAGAGCTCTTATAATTTCGATATTTTGAAGAAGAGCTCTATTATAAAAATTAATAATTTTTCTTCTATTAAAAAGTTCAAAAAATTATTGGACTCTTTTATCATCAATAATACTGATATGAATATTATTAAAGTTTTTATTTAGATCCATTATAACTAATAGTGTCTTGAAAGAGGTTTCTTTCAACAAAAAAAAAAAACTTATGATAGATTAATTTCTGGACATGGTTACTAGTTTTAGGTTTTTTATAGGCATTAACCATTTTTTCTGTTAACTTCTTTGTTCTTTTGTTGGAACTCAATTGAATATGGAGACCTGGATATTGTTTCTAAAGCTTGTGTAGTTTTAATTTTATTTTTAATGGTTTTATTTAGGCTTAAATTTATTTATTATCTTAGTCTTTCGTTTTACTGTTAAGTTTTTTTTGGGGGAAATTTCTATATATATATATATATATATATATATATATATATATATATATATATATATATATATATATATATATATATATATATATATATATATATATATATATATATATATATATATATATATATATATATATATGTAAGCTATTCGCGCAACTTTGAATATTAAAACAGAAGAAAAATATATTACGTTATAGTTAAATCAAATTAAAACAGAAATTTAATACTTTTCACCCACCGTTGGTTAAATCCACTGATGAGGAGGCGGTTCTAGGTGGTCTAGTTGAGTCGTTCCACTCTCCTTGTCGAGGCGAGGTTAGCATCAATATTGAGTCTTCTTCAACGAAATGGATGGTAAATGTCGCAATCTGTTTTCTCGAAAAGATGATCTCAGATCTTCTGTGAGTACAGGAGGATTACGCAAAAGAGCAATTGCAACGGGCACACAACAAGAACTTTTTCAGTAGTTCAAGGTTAAAGAAAACACGAAGAATGGATAAATGTGTTTTATTGGTACCCGATATTAAATGACGATGATGACGGAAATATATGAATGAAATCTTAACAACACGTTTGGAACGTGGAGAGAGAAAGGCTAAGGAAAGAGCTGAACAGATT
>SEYY01021867.1:25000-57500 GCA_009176605.1 Armadillidium nasatum
TACCAGACGCTATCGAAGGTTTTAGAAATGCCTGTGTGACAGCAAAAAATTCACTGAAATGCTGTAAAGTGGAAGATCTAGAGACAGAGAAGTGAAAGAAGACCACCAGTAGATCTTTTGTTACGAAAGCCATACTGTCTATTAGAGATAAGATTTGAAGAATTGAGAAGTTTCCAAATCTACCTGCTATGGATAGATTCAAAAACTTTGTTGAATGAAAGTTAAAGAAATGGGACGTTAGTTATAGGGTTGAAAGGGATTCATTCAAATCCCTTCTTTGTCACAGGCTGAATGAGTGCATGTTTCCAACATAATGGAAAGGATGAAGTAAAGAGACAGAGACAAAATAGTTTACCAAGGCAGGATGCAAGTTCAGAAACACAAGTTTTGAGAACCACAGGAGGGATACCATCAGGACCGTACGCCTTCTCTGAGAAAGCAGAAATTACATCTTTAGTAGAATTTACAATTATAGTCATAAATTAGTTCAAAGAAGTTGAAGGAGGAAGAATAGCTCCAGAATCATCTATGTACAATTAGAGGCAAAAGTTTGAGCGAAGAGTTCAGCTTTAGAGGAAGACAAAAGGGCGTCTGTGCCACCAAAAGATACTAGAGGAGGGAAAGAGGAAAGAGCAAAGTTTGGGCATGAAGATGAGCCAAAAAATTTTTTATTGCATTTTCAACGAAGAAAAGAGTTCTTGTTGTTGCAGAGGATAGATTTTGCTCAATTCTGGGATGAAATAAAAGTTGAATGAGTTTCTGCAGTTTGAAGATGACGGTAATCCCTGAAGGCAGCATCCCTGCAGTGAAAGCAGAGTTAAACCAAGGTTCGTTTTGCTTAGTAAGAGCGAAAGAATATAGAATGTACAGAGAGAGCAGATTATGATAACATATGGAATTTTGTCAGTGGATAAATAATATTTGTAGTGTTGTACCATGCATACTTTTCATGGTTGAAGCAACATTTACCCATGATGGCATTAATAACACTCACAAGTCATGTGTGGGAAGACAAAAAATCTCCACACAACTGTCGAGAGCAATTTTCAACATAGGTTTACGGTAAATGTGTTGTGTGGTATGGTCGATTGGTATTTAATTGGCCCTTTCATATTTGAGAATTGCCTCACAGGAGACCACTGTTTTGAATTTTTACAAAATGAATTACAAGGACTATTGGAGGATGTTTCTCTAAACACCCTAATGCATATGTACTTTCAGCATGATGAATCACCCACACATTTTGCTTGTCTGGTCAAGCAGCATTTGGATGAAAGGTTTCTAGAGTGTTGAGTTGGTCATGATGGTCCATTTAGTTGGCCTCCAAGATCTTCAGACCGCACAGTACTAGATTATAGTTTATGGGGCTGGTTCAAAACTGATGAATACAGAGTAAAAGTGGACACTCTGGATGCACTAATTCGATGTATTTAAAATGCTGCAGGCGTTATTAAAGAAAGACATGAAGCAATCAGGAGAGCAACAGATGCCTTTTGTAGATGAAGCCAAAATGTTAGAGGTCAATGGTGGTATTTTTGAACATGTTATTAAAATAACACTATGATAAGCCAAATGTTAATGTATAATATTTTGTTTGTCATCACACTATAAAATGCAAACAAATGTAAATCAGATAATCCTACTTTTTTGTTAACTGTAGTGTTCCTCAAGGTTCTATTTTATCTCATCTCCAACACTATTTTTACTTTACATTAACAATCTTTCAAACTGCACTTCTAACTCTATTCACTCTTATGCTGATGACTCAACTCTGCATGCTTATACTCATTTTAAATCTACTCCCTCTTTTGCTTCTAAAGTTGCTTCTCATCTTCAACTTTCCGATTGTATTCTTGCCAATCTGGATGGGATTTCCTGGTTGGGTCATAGCAACCTTCTGAAATTCAACTCTTTAAAAACTCAACTTCTCCACATCTCCCTCTCAAAAACACCTCCCAACTTTCCCATCCTATTTGACGGCTCTCCTGTCTCACCTGTAAATAACATAAACAATAAACTGTCTTGGAAACCACATATCACAATGGTTGTTGCTAAAGTGGCCTCTAAAATGCTGGGAGTTCTGTTCAGAATTTTTTTCTTCTGAGCAGTTACTCCAAATATATAAGAGTCTTATTCGCCCTTGTATGGAGTACTGTTCTCACATTTGGGGGGGCTTTGGCTCCTCCTCTCTTTTGGATAGGGTTGAGTCTAAAGCTAAAAGATTAATTAACTGTCCCCTACTTTCAAACTCTCTTGATCCCTTATCTCTGCGACATGACGTTGGCGCACTATCTCTTTTCTATAGGTACTACAATGGCAGGTGCTCAAGGGAATTGGCCTCTCGCATTCCTCCACCGTTGCGTCGTCCTCGTTGCACAAGGGGTGCCCTGCTTTCACACCAATTTTGTGTGGATGTAGGAAACCCCATGGCTGGCCCGTTGTGGTGCCTCATCCTTTCCAGTCACTTCTGTTCTGTGGAACTCTCTACCATCTTCTATTTTTCCTACTGTATTTAATCTTCCACTCTTCAAGGCTTCAGTTTGTGCCCACCTGAGAGATGTGCGTTAGGTCTGTGTTTGAAGTAGTCTTCTTCCCCCTTGTGTGTGCCACCTCCTTGAAAAGGGCTCTGCCCGTGAGTGGTGGTGATCTGTAAAGAAAAGAAAAAAAATAATTGTTAAATTCATAATTAATAGTGGTGAAATTTATTAATTTGGTAGTAATTTTATCTACATGTATCGAGATCTTAAATTTAACACTTTTATATTATATATATTTTATATTATATTTTATCACTTATATTTTATAACTTATAATTTATCAGTTTTATTTTGTTCACTATCACTTATCTTTTTCTGTCTTGGACGATATTCCAGTGGACGATTCATGATATATTCTTGTTGTTGGGCTTCTCCATGGGATCGCAATCGTCGTGGGGAAGGTCTTTCTGCAGTTGAATCCATCCCCATTAAACGGGTGATGTCCATCTGTCATTCTTCCTTCAATGGCGATTCTTCTACAGATCCTTGAAGTTCCATGTAGTCTTCCTCAATTAAAAACCCCTCCGGATCAAATCCTTCAAAAGATTCGGCCGAATTATCGCTGACATCACTGTTGAAATGCAGCCGATAATAGTTGTCTGGTTCTTCCATTATGGTAGAAAGAGCCTTAGGCACACGAATGAATCCTGATCTACTGAATAATCCAACGGACAAAACCCTTCAAATGATTCATTAATCGTTGTGTGAACAGATCCTCTTCTTCCTCCTCTTCTGGAGGTATTGTTAGATCTGTTTGTGTGAATCTTGTAGTGTTAATATTGGTCACGTTATATACTTCGGCGTATCTGGTTGATCTGGTGTTAAGCCGATAATCTTCATTTGTTCCTATAGTTAAGTTAAATGATTCTTGTATAACTCTGAATGAGTCAGACAAGAAAGTCGAATAATCGGTATTAATCAATTTAAAGATCTCTTCCTAAGCTTTAATCTGCGGCTTCCTCAGCTCCTCCAACAAGGGATGATCCTCTTCAGCGAGCTGATATGAAAAATCATCATCGTCCTTGTCACTGTCGTCCTCAGGTAAAACCATTGGAGTCGGCGACGTGTCCGTCAATGACTCTTCATTTGATATCTCCCCCTGTTCTTCGTTGATTTCCGCTTGCTCTTGTTGGTAAGCTTCGTTCTGTTGTAAATGTTGATTCTGTTGATGTTGGTGGAAATAAGGATTTCGTAAGAGATATCTGGGAACATCAATCCATTTTCGGAGCTGTGAAAAGTGAGCCTGTATGACACCTTCCCTTTCATTGATTGGGTACTTGGCTATATCATATCGTATGCGAGTGTTGAGTCGTATACTTTAGTAATCACGTACGGTCCCTTAAATCTAGGTTTAAACTTGTTCGTTACAAGATTTCCTTGAAACATATAGATTTATACGCGACTTTATCACCAATGTTGAAGTGGTGAAAATTTTTCAGCAGGTGACTTCCAATATTGTCAAACAAGGATTTCTCCTTGCACACGAATGTTGTTGTTGAACTAAGAAGTCACTTGGAGTTGACTTGATTGCTGAATGCCAAGTGTTGTATTTTACAACTACTTGTGGTAGTTGCAAATCCCAATCAGTTGGGTTTTGTTGAATCATCATTCGCAAAGTCTGTAGTATGGTTCGATTTACTCGTTCCGTAACTCCATTCGTTTGTGGCCGATGACTAGATGCCAATACATGCTCAATGGCAAATTCCTCCAATACTTCCTTAAAAAGTACTGAAGTAAACTCAGTTCCTTGATCAGAAAGAAGTTTCTGCGGAACCGCGGCAAAAACGGAATAAGTTTAAATTTCAATCGTAGTGCTTACGGTTTTCGCAGATTTATCTTTCATAGGTAATTACAAAGAGATACTTAGTGAAAGTGATCAATTGCTACAAGAGCATAAGAGTGGTTTCGAAAAGTTCGCGGTAATTGTAACAAATCAACTGCTAACAATTCGAACGGATAAGACGTTGTTATTTTCATAACAGGCGGAATAATCACAGTAGGATTATTTTTATTAAGTTGACATGTCATACAAGACTTACAAATGTCACTAGCAACATTAGCAAGTTTTGGATGCCATAAGTCTCCTCTCACCAATGCAATAAGTTTCGGTGTTCCTAAATGTCCATTTTGTAAATGTAAATCCAATACTAACCGAATTAGAAGAGGCATGGATATTACCATTCGCGGATTGTTATCATTTTGGATGAAGATTAAATCTCCAAACAAGAAAAGATGTTGTCGATATGGACGAAAGATTTCTAATCCATGTTCACGAAAAGTTGTATTTTCGTAGGGATCCAATGCTATCCTCAGCTTGTGAAGAACATTGTCCTTAAATTGTTCTTAAAGTATTACCTCTTCATCAGCACTAAATAATTCATCAAGTTCATCAATGGTTAATTGACAAATGTTGACTATATTTATTTTGACGCTTTTCTCATTACACGGTTCAAGATAATTAAAATGTATACCAAGATACATTTTGTAAGTTACAGACATCTCCAGGAGTTCCATAAGTTAATGGATTGTTGTCGTTGTAGAAAACTCGTACAAGGCATTTAGATATATTAGCAAAGGCTAATATTGCTTCTGGAATTGGAAGTTGGCCAGGTAATTTCAGCAACTTCAGCTTCTTCGTAATATTCCTGCCTTTAAGTTGATACTTAGCGGGGTGTTTGATAAGTTCCTCCGCTACTGGTTTCTCTAATATCCATATGGTTATCAGGTGTCCCTTCCAACCACATGGAAAAAGATTGAAACAAGGAGTTTCCTCCTCCTGGCATTAAATGAACTGTATAAAGATAATAAAACCTGAAGGTTGAACTTGATCAATGGTGACAACTTTCAGTTGATCATCCTGATCATCCGGGAGTTCTTCCAGTGGAGCCATTACTTTGAACTGGTTAGCGGGTATTTCCATATTCTGCGAGTTGATGACCTCTTGACAGGTTAATTCCGTTGGGTCTTTCGATATTACCCCGAAATCATATCCGGTTCTTTGGAAAAGTTGATGGGTTGACATATCGGGCAATAAGGAATTTGATCGTAGAAGAGTAACTCCTATGACCATGGAGTGATCCATAGCGGAATCTGGAAGTATATAAAATTCTTCCAAAGTTGAAATATATCCCATTTCGAATTTTAATCTTAAGATCACGAACTCGTGTGTGGGAATACTCGCATTTCCAATGCCTGTGACCCTTGCGACCACCGATGGATATCGTTGTATACCATTCAATAATGAAACAGAACTTTCTTTTATTAAGTTGATTTCTGCTCCATTATCTATTAAGGAATGGAAAAAAGTTCCTGGATAGTCTACTACTTCTACTGCTACCATTAAAGGTTGGGTCTCGCATTTACGAAAATTGTAGAAGTAGGGTTTCACTCTTATTTTTATTCTCCTTTAAACTATCGGAGGTTAACTCTGTTACTAATGGGGGACTCCCAATGGGAGTAGTTAACCCTTCAACCGTGACTGGCCCCTCAGTCACAGGGTCAATTAGTTTAAAGGTTGCTCTTCTTGATTTTGCGCCGACAAATCCCCAGTGGCATTTTTATTCTCCACCCTAGATCTTTTTGAAGTTTGTGAAGTTCTTCTGTTTGGTGGAGAATTACTTTGTTGTCTTGGCCGTCGGTTTTTCCATTCCGGACAATGTTTGCCCACATGACCGTATTGGTTACATACGGGAAAATTCTCCGGATACCGTCACTGTTGTTGTTGGGGTTGATTATGTTGTTGATATTCTGTGAACACTTGTAAGACAAGTGCCCACTCTTCTTACAAATGGAACACTTGTTATTAAAAATATAACAAGTGTCCTTGGAATGCGTGTCTTTATCGCAAAAACTGCACCACTGGTTGTTTTGTCTTTGCGAATTTGTCGCTTACGATTATTCTTCCTACGGTCATCCGACCGTCCCGAAGAGCTGAAACTATCGCTACTTTTACGTTGCTTGTCCCTAACGAACTTGGGACTGCGGTTTCCCGTAGTCTTCTTCTGACGTCGTTCCTTTCACTGACGACCGTTTCTCGACTGGTTGTGGTGGAGGCAGTTGGGCATTGGAAGGAGTATTCTTCCATCGCTTCACCACATCCACCCATGACTTTGGTTGGGCTCTCGTCTCAGCGGAAACTCTGGAGATCGGAGATATCCACTATTTCAGGAACGGGTACTTGGTCATAGCCCTTACGATCCTGAAAGTGTCTATCAGCCAGGTTCATCAGCTGATCAAAGGAAACCTTGTTTCCCGAACACCACTCGTGATTACGCAGATAACTTGCGATCTCTTTGTTAATTGCTGGCGTTAAGGCTGCTAGAAACACTTGACGTACTGTCTCATGTTCCTTGCAAAACTCTGCTGAAGTGGTTTGGTAAGCTTTCCTTTGCGAGATCCAACAACCGGATAGCAAAGATCCTGACGGGTCTCGTTTTTTCGCATTTTGGCAGCCATAAAATCATGGACTGCCCGTTCTTGTCACCGTGTCCTCGTTTTTAAACAGATCCATCAGGTTCTGTTTAATCTTTTCTTAAGACTTATCCTCCTTATGGAGTTAATGGTAGAGGGCCAAAAAAAACGATTATAAATATGACCCCAAGAGCCTTAACCTATCCTGTTTTTTTTAGTTGGGTACAGGACTGTGCAATATTCCTCTAATTCACGGAAGAATACTCTAAGGTCTTGGTTTATGTCAGGGTTAAACTTTGCTGGTGGCACAGCCTTGTTGGACTTAGGCTTGTTGAACAATTGTGTCATCATGGTTATTGCTTGGGAGACCATAGCATTGTGAACCTGTTGTACGGCTAAACTTTCCGCTACGAATTCCCGGAACTGCTTATCTGTCATGTTACCTGTCGAGATATGGGGTGCGCTTGGGGTGTTTATTAACAGTTGCATAGGTATATACGTAGGTAGGGATGGTGGTATTTGTGGTCCACTGTCTCTCTCTCTCGATCAACTGCCACGGGCGGTTTCCTATCCTTAGGACGTACCGACCTTTCCGGTGATAGTGCAGCAGTTGATCAGAGGGGATCTACATGAGCTGATAATAATTCCATTATCTTTTTATTCTGCTCGCTTAATCGCAGATCTACCTCACGCGTATACCTAATTGCACCCTCAAGCATTTCTTGAACTTTTTCCATGGTACGTTCAATCGTGCATAGGTGCGCCCCTTGGGTTATCAGATGATTCTGGTGTGGATGTGGCGTTATTATCGAGTCGGAAAAGTGATTCTGATTCAATCACCTGGTCCACATTTACCTTTGAGGCATCAGTATTGGTTTTTATTTTTGTTTTCTGCCATCTGCTGATTTTGTTGTGTAGTTCTTTTCTTAGTAATCATGGCAGGGTCGCCAATTTATTTTCTCTGTAAGGTTAGACCTGTATTTAAACCACAGAAAAAATAACATGATGAAACACTTTTTAAAGAGAATCTTCTAGCAATGTTAGGTTGTACCGGCCTCTTGAGATGGCGGTGTTGTTGATGTGGTTGTTGTACCGTCTTCTTCTGATGGATGGTGTTGATGAATTGAAGTCGCTCCTTGACTCTATCGAACGATGAAACTCGGGCTCTTTGCAAGGGCAAAGGGTACCACCAGAGGGAATAATTCACAACAGAATGAGAAATAAAATGAACACAATCGGAGGTTATTGAAAAACAACTAAAATTTAAATTTTACTTATTGATTTTTTATATGGATGTTGTCAAAGCGTAAACAGAATGAGAAACGTTTAATGAAGAAACATCAGATCAGAGAGTTTGGTTGGTACGTAACTTAGGAGATGGTACCTTTATGACCATTTGTCAATTAAGAAAACACCCGTCGTTACTTTATAAAGGACTTAGAAAGGTGAAGTTGAAAATGGGTAATTCGTTGACTTCCGGTTAATTTTGATATAGCTCCACAGTCGGAATTGTAAAATTAAAATTTTTCGTTATAATTTATTTTTTGTACTATAAAGCTATTATGAATTAAAATATCCTATAGTACTTACGTATTATTCATGTAGTGATGAATCTAATACTTCTATTTATTTATTTCGTTTCTTTCTTTGTTTTATGTTTATTTTTTTTATTTTATTTTATGATTTGTTTTTGTAAATTTTTGTAAATTAATTGCAACCTAAAAAAAGAAGAATACGAAAGTTAGAAAAAAAGAAGCAAAATACAAAAAAAAAAAAAAAAAAATAATAATTATCTTTTATATGTTATTGCTCTTTTTCCATCTTCTTTGCATTCCATTCCATGGTAGCACATCTGAGAACAATAAAGGGAATTTTAGTATGAGCACATGAATGTGCCCATGCTTACAATATATATATATATATATATATTATATATATATATATATATATATATATATATATATATATATATATATATATATATATATATATATATATATATATATATATATATATATATATATATATATATATAGGTAGCCTTTAGTTTTCAACTTTTGAATTTTTTTTTGCTCCCAACCCCAAATCTTTTTCCATTATGTATAAAACTTAATTTTCTTATATTTTGTTTGGAATTTTTTTATTATTATTTGACTGATTGAGCTGAAATTTTCAGGGCATATGCATTTTTACCCAAAGTTCTAAGTTTATTTCGAGCATTTCTCTGAGTCTATAACAGTTTGAAAGTTATTTAGACCCAAAGTTGAAAAAAAATGTATAGCTGGGTCAAACCACTGGTCCACATGAGCTGAAAACTTAACTGAATAATCTTAACCCCATTTCCTTGCATTAGTGGGAACAGATTTTTGATATCACGTCATAAAAAAAAAGTTATAAGCACTTGAAAAAAATTACAAAAATCGTATTCTTCCATTGAAAAAAATTATTTAAAAAAAAATGCTACCTACAAATTTTTTTTATTTCGGATATTGTTTAGAGGAGGGACAGGGCAATAACTTTCTTTTATTTAGTGCATTATTAAATGCTATTTGTTTGAAGCGAAGCGAGATATAGCCTCTCAAACTTTGGGAATTTTTGAAATTTGGTCAAAAATGAACATTTTTTGAGGCTATATCTTGAAACCAACGAATTGCATCGAATAAAGTATAGAGAGGAATTTGTAGCCCAATCCCTCCTCTATACACCCACCAAAATTAAGAAATGTTATAGTTGTATTTTTTTTTTTAAATATATATATATATATATATATATATATATATATATATATATATATATATATATATATATATATATATATATATATATATATATATATATATATATATATATATATATATATATATATATACTTGCCATATGACAACTGAATTTTTTTTTTCTGTGGTCAGTTTTCGGCTTATAACATTTTTACTTTACCTCTAGGAACAAAAGTCTGTTAGAAAGGTTTTGTAGCCCATAGAATTCTTAAAATACAGTAGTTTTACCCTGCCATTCATTTGAAAAAGGTTAAATTTTAAATTTTTTTTTTTTTTTTGAAATATAGACTCAGAAGAACGTTAGAAATGGACTTTTTTCACCAGAGAATCGGCTGAAAATTAAAAATTTGAAATTGGAGTCTCCTTAAGTATAATTTGCCAATTTAACCCAGGCAGGAAACCCCGGTTTTCCCTGATTTTTAGCCGGGGCCCTTGTCGGTTCATTATATATATATATATATATATATATATATATATATATATATATATATATATATATATATATATATATATATATATATATATATATATATATATATATATATATATATATATATATAATTGTTAGCAATATATGGCCTAATATAGAACAAGAGAAGGAAAAAAATATATTAAATTTCTGTTAACACACGATTTTTATGTGAATCGTCTCTCGAGGTGTAGTACTGGGTATCGTCTGTTTCTCATTGTCGAATTGGCGATGTTGAATTTTAAAGTTGGTGTCGCAATCGGTCTTAAACGAAAAGCTGATCGCACGTCCGTAGCGAGTGCTATAGGGATCACAATTGAAGAAAGAACAACTGATGGCAGAACTATAGTAAAGACTCTTTTGCTTCAAGTTGGAGGTTAATGAAAAAAACAAAAAAAACAGGATCTTTGATCGTTGAAAATTGGGAAATTGAAATAACGAAACCGAAATGATAACTTCCGTTCAAGTAGGTCAGAACATAAGAAAGATAAATGAAAAACTAATGAACGTAAGGGCTGTGATATTAAGGAACTGATGGAATATTGAATTCTTAATGACTGTTTGTCACTTAAGAAAATTCTCTTCGTCAGTTCTTTTAATTGGGGAAAATGGAAAGATTGTTGAAATTATCGTTACAGTTGTGTTCGAGAGAAAGAAAAACAGATTGTTGATGTAGTTCCCCTCCTCGGGACTGCAAAACATATAAAAATATGTAGAAATATTTTACTTTAAAAAAAATATTAAACCCATGAAAAAAAAACAAGACTCTTACGTGATTTTGTCGTATACTTGATCGACGATATCACTAAATTGTATAAAGTCAGTTCACTGTTTATTATTTCTTAATATTGTTCCTTTTTTTTACTGTAAATTTTTATTAAGGAAACCTTTAGTCTATTATTTCTTTTATTTCTTAATATATTTACTTTTATTTTCTAGAAGGAAAGAAAGAAAAACATTACTACCCAAAACCTAAAAAAAACAAAACTTATCTTTATAATAGATACCTGGTATTGAGGGTAATTGATGATCCATCTAAATGATGTGTTTGCCTCTTGTTATAAACTTCCATGCCACTTATCTGTGAATAATAAAATTAAATACATTTGTGAACACATGCTCACAATATATATATATATATATATATATATATATATATATATAATATATATATATATATATATATATATATATATATATATATATATATATATATATATATATATATATATATTATATTGTGAACACATGCTCACAATATATATATATATATATATATATATATATATATATATATATATATATATATATATACGATTGCAGGAATGTCAAATTTCTGCAATTGACTCCACCCTGCATCATGCGGGAAATGGTGTATTATATATATATATATATATATATATATATATATATATATATATATATATATATATATATATATATATATATATATATATATATATATATATATATATATATATACCGTATATTTACTTAAAGGTTTAGAATTGGTATTGGTGTCAATAAAAATTATGGTATTGTTCCATCCTAAACATATATATAATATATATATATATATATATATATATATATATATATATATATATATATATATATATATATATATATATATATATATATATATATATATATATATATATATATATATATATATATATATATATATATATATATATATATATATATATATATATATATATATATATATATATATATATATATATATATATATATATATATATATATATATATATATATATATATATATATATATATATATATATATATATATATATATACAGTATATACATACAGTGGAACTCCAAAATTCGTCCCCACCAGTATTCGTCTTTTTCGATGTTCGCCCTGTTTTTTCGTATAACTTTTTTTCCGATATTCGTTGAAAAGTCAATGTTCGTCCTACCTACGAAAGCCTATAACCTTAAAAATAAAAAAAATAATAACAATCATTGTTTTTCTCACCCAAAAGGTAAATTTAAAAAATTTTTTTTTTTTGTGTTTAGCATTTATGTAGGCCTACACAGTGCGTATTACGTATTATTTATGGCAGTACGCTGGTTAATATGTACTGTAGTTAAATTGTACAATGTTTGAAATGATTTCGGAGATCGATTCTAGAGTGAAAATTTTTTTTTGGTTAAGGAATTGATAGTCAAAATTCGAGGCTGGGAACGAATTAATCCATTTTTAGTTAATTCCCATGGAAAAAAATTGTTCGATATTCGTCTTTTTCGATATTCATCATCCCCTCAGGGAACGGATTAATGACGAATATTGGAGTTCCAGTGTTATATATATATATATATATATATATATATATATATATATATATATATATATATATATATATATATATATATATATATATATATATATATATATATATATATATATATATATATTTTTTTTTTTTTTTGTTTCATTTGCCAACATTGAAAGTATCAATATTAGTATTGATGTTTTTTTTTTTTATTATTTTCACCCAATTCTTTACAAGGTTTTTTCTAAGTTGTAAATGAAAGCCTCGTGTCATGACATTTTATTAAAATGGCTTTTTAATACCTTGACTTCATTTTAATTTAGTGAATTTGATTTTCTTGCATGCCAAAAAAGTTTTTCCAGTTTATATCATGAAAAACAAATAATGCCACCTTACTGACATCAAGTAAAAGATTTTGAAATTTAAAATTTTTCAAATTGCCATTTTATCACCATTGAGTATCTCAACCTTCAATCAGTTTTATGTTGATGTGTTCATTTTCCTTAACTATTTATCAAAATATGGCATTGAATGTGAATGAATAGTCTATTGAAAACAATTTAAAACTTTACCATAAACCTTAGTTTTTTTAAAATCAGAATTTTAGACTCACAACTCTGGCTTTCAATAGCTTATATATATATATATATATATATATATATATATATATATATAATATATATATATATATATATATATATATATATATATATATATATATATATATATATATATATATATATATATATATATTTTTTTTTTTTTTTTTTTTTTTTTTTTTTTTTTTTTTACAATACACCATATCCCAAATGATGCAGGGTGGAGTCAATTGCAGAAATTTGACATTCCTGCAATTGTACATGGGAATAAAACCTGGTTGAAAGGGTTCCCAGTCCTTAAAACCATGCAAAGAGCTAATCTTCATCTGACTCGACAGCGACGAAATAATCATTCACTATTGACCAGAGGTTACTTCTAACTTAATTCTTTTTTTTTTTTTTTTTAATATTTATTTTCCATTAATTATCGAAAGTACTTTGCACCGAAAAATATGTTGCTTCACAATTTTTTTTTTGAATTTCTTTTAATTTACTATTAAAAAAATACTGAAATATTATAACAAAATATTAAATTTTTCTTTTACCTTTGGTCAATATCATTCTTCTCGCAAAACTCCTCAAACTCTGCAACTTCAGGGAGAAGATCTTGAAACTTCAGATCCAATAGCCTTCTCTTTTCCTCTCTTCTCTTCTCTTTTCTTCCCTTTTCTTCTCCTCTCCTCTCTTCTCTTCTCTTTTCTTCTCTTCTCATCTCCTCTTTTCTTCTCTCTGACTTATATATATTATTATATATATATATATATATATATATATATATATATATATATATATATATATATATATATATATATATATATATATATATAATAATATAAAATAATAATAATAATAATAATAATAATACCCCTAGCGGGTTTCCGGTTGGCGGATTTTTTTTAACACGCGGGCGGGTACGACGATTCCCACAAAGGGTTGTGACGCGGGTGACAAGATTTATATATATATATATATATATATATATATATATATATATATATATATATATATATATATATATATATATATATATATATATATATATATATATATATATATATATATATATATATTATAATTTATTTATTTTTTTTAATTAAATTTTTTTTTTAATTAATTAATTATTATTTTTTATTTTATTTTTTATTTTTTTTTGCAACATTGCAATGTTGCATGCAACATTTGCAATGTTGCAAGCAACACTGCCTGCAATTGCGATGTTGCATATATATATATATATATATATATATATATATATATATATATATATATATATATATATATATATATATATATATATATATATATATATATATATATATATATATATATATATATATAGGGATGGATTAGGGATCGGAAGTATCGGTATATTTTTCAGGTATTGGTAAAAATTTTGGTATATGAATGGATAAAGTATCGGTATCGGTAAGTATCGGTATATTTTCAGGTATCGGTATCGGTAAAAATTTTGGTATATGAATGGATAAAGTATCGGTATCGGTATATTTTCAGGTATCGGGTATCGGTATCGGTAAAAATTTTGGTATCGCTCCATCCCTAATATATATATATATATATATATATATATATATATATATATATATATATATATATATATATATATATATATATATATATATATATATATATATATATATATATATATATATATCAGATGACTCTTCATGCATGGAGAGGTTACAAGGCTTATGC
The DNA here is from genome assembly GCA_009176605.1 of Armadillidium nasatum. Lineage (NCBI taxonomy): Eukaryota > Metazoa > Arthropoda > Malacostraca > Isopoda > Armadillidiidae > Armadillidium > Armadillidium nasatum. The sequence continues at coordinate 39,808 of SEYY01021867.1, forward strand.
ATGGGGTAAAAATGAATTAAGACCAATTAGCAAGAGAGGTCATACAGCAGGAATATTTGGTCGTCAAGATATGGGAGCTACAATTATTGATGCAATGGATACACTTTATATTATGGGTTTGATGGATGAATTCAATGAAGGGAGAGCTTGGATTCAAGAAAATTTGGATTTCAATAAAATTGTAAGTACATTATATATATATATATATATATATATATATATATATATATATATATATATATATATATATATATATATATATATATATATATATATATATATATATAACTCACCATACTCATGTAGGTGCGAGCACCTGTCAGCAGGATCTTTCGAGGAAGATCCTCGAGTTTCTTGGGCCCTACGGCGGATACCGCTGGCTAAGGGCCAATCCTATCGCGGATGCCGGGGAGTTTTCCCATCAGTGGCAAGAGCACTCCACTGATGTACTCATTTAACGACTGAGTCATTCGAAGCAAAGCGCAAGGAGAAACCGCTCACATTTCCCGCTCCGGCCAGGCCTCGAACCCTGGACCTCTCGTTTGCTATCACGAGCGCTCGATCGACTGAGCTACGGAGCCGCTATATATAATATATATATATATATATATATATATATATATATATATATATATATATATATATATATATATATATATATATATATATATATATATATATATATAATTCTATTATGGTCTAAGCCTGAAGGCTTATTAATATCTACTAGTTGGGAAATTTCTAAAGGGCCAAACTAAAGATGAGCATGTTGCATTCCTCAGTATTTGAAGTTGTACAAGTTAAAGGAAGTTCGGAAAATAGATAAAGGGAGTGTATTCAGAACTTTCCAGTAGAGTACATATAAGGTTGAGCAAAGTAGTTAAATTTGTGGTCAGAGAGTTGAACAAAGAAATGATTAATCTGTATAGAAAAGTGTGTGCTATGAGCCCTTCCCAATGGAGGAAACGCATAATTATGGAATTTTGAAGAGCAGAATCCATTTTAATAGCAGTATTATTTTTAACTGGCAGAAGAAACTGAAGAGTCATTGAGAGTGATAGAATTAAAATAAAATTCCTAAGACTTTCTTTTCAATATGGAATCATTTCATATGTGTGAGAAATATTCCATACAGGTTCAAGCATTTAGGGTAGTGTCAAGTGTGAAGAATTTTGAATGAGTTTCGAAAAACCTAACTTTTTTTTCAGAAGCTTGTTTAGAAAGAGAAGTAATGTGATCCTTCCTAAAAGATTACAAGAAAAGGAAACTCCCAGAATATTAAGGAAGATGAAGATTTGAGCTGTGTTTTTTTAAAAGATGTCATTGTCTAAAAGAAAGTTAGAGAAACTGATTTTTTGAGATTCATTGATGCTGGTGAAAGCTGCTCCTAAACTTTCGACTTTAGGGTGATAGAAAATTATATATATATATATATATATATATATATATATATATATATATATATATATATATATATATATATATATATATATATATATATATATATATATATATATATATAGTCGATCGAGCACTCGCTATAGCACGCGAGAAGTCCAGGGTTCGAGGCCTGGCCGGAGCGGGAAACGTGAGCGATTTCTCCTTGCGCTTAGCTCCGAATGACTCAGTCGTTAAACGAGTACATCAGTGAGGTGCTCTTGTCACTGATGGGAATAATCTCCGGCATCCGCGATAGGCCTGGCCCAGCCAGCGGTATCCGCCGTGGGCCCGTGTAACCCAAGGATCTTCCTCGAAAGATCCCACTGACAGGACGAAAGTCCTTCCTGGGGGAAGACGATTATTTATTTTATATATATATATATATATATATATATATATATATATATATATATATATATATATATATATATATATATATATATATATATATATATATATATATATATATATATATATATATATATATATATATATATTAGAGGTGGACCGGATATCCGCATCCGCATCATTTTCCAATATCCGCATCTGTGGATATCCGCAATTGGATATCCGTAACCACATCCCCATCCGCGGATAGTAAAAAATTAGGATGCTAATGCGATGAGATGATAGAAACAGCTAAAATAACGCCTTTCAAGAAAAAGCAAAAGCTCTCAGATACAAAAGAAACAAAATCTGTTAGCTTAAGCATTGCTAAATCAATGAAAGATCTTCTAGCTTCCAGCAGCGATGAAGAATCACAGTCAGAAGTGTCAAAGGATACAATATCGATTATTGAAAATTATCTGAAACTCCCACGTTTGGAGGCAGATAAAGACCAACTGGTTTGGTGTAGAGTGTAATTACAAAAGTTTCCCTTTTCTTGCTGAGCTGGCAAGGATTTATTTAGCATGTCCTTCAACTAGTGTTGCTAGTGAGCGTCTTTTCAGTGGAGCAGGCCTCATTTACGACGAAAAGCGAACCAAACTTTCACCTGAAAGAGCCCAAAAGCTTTTATTTCTAAAAAATAACTTACCAATTATTAACTTCAAATGGAATATGTGAAACTGTGAAGTGTGAAAGTAATACTGAATTACTGGCTATATATATATATATATATATATATATATATATATATATATATATATATATATATATATATATATATATATATATATATATATATATATATATATATATATATATATATATATATATATATATATATATATATATATATATATATATATATATATATATATATATATATATATATATATATATATATATATATATATATATATATATATATATATATATATATATATATATATATATATATATATATATATATATATATATATATATATATATATATATATATATATATATATATATATATATATATATATATATATATATATATATATATATATATATATATATATATATATATATATATATATATATATATATATATATATATATATATATATATATATATATATATATATATATATATATATATATATATATATATATATATATATATATATATATATATATATATATATATATATATATATATATATATATATATATATATATATATATATATATATATATATATATATATATATATATATATATATATATATATATATATATATATATATATATATATATATATATATATATATAGTATTCCTTTTTTCAAATGGGTGGAGGTTGGGGAAAGAGGTTGGTGGGGTGTTCAAGAGTTGGGTCCCCGTCCCACACCTAGGTAACATAGATTCTGGATATTATATATAAAATTCCAAGAATCTATGGCAAAAACTCTTAAAAAATTAATCTATCCGCATCCGTATCTGCGGATATCCGCAATTGAATATCCGCAACCTCATCCGCATCCGCGGATAGTAAAAAATTACTATCCGGTCCACCTCTAATATATATATATATATATATATATATATATATATATATATATATATATATATATATATATATATATATATATATATATATATATATATATATATATATATATATATTGGAGTCTTCCGAATTTTCCACCTTATGGCTTAGGCTCTCTTGCCAATCTACGACTAAATTCATTTGTTCTGTTTATTTATCTCTTTAATTCTACTGACTATAAAAAATTCTTTGACTATTTAAACTCCAAAATAGAGCACATTCTCTCTTCTCCTTTCTCTAAAATCATCATATTAGGTGATTTCAATGTTCACCACCGCCAAAGCCTTTCATCTAGTTCTCATGATACAGCTGGTGAACGTGCCTTCCATTTCGCTATCCAAAACGACCTTGAGCAGTTGGTGCAGCTCCCTACTCGTATCTCTGATCGTCTTGGAGATGAACCCAACATTCTATAGACCTTTTCCTAACTTCTAATCCTTCTCCCTATACTGTTAAACTCTTTCCTCCTCTGGGTTCCTCCGATCACCTTCTTATCTCTGTATCCTCTTCTATCTCTTCAAGTCTTCCGCAGGAAAGACCCCCTTCTATTGAAAGGAAACGTTTGTGGCACTTTCGGTGCCGCAAGCTGGTCGGACTTGCGGTCGTACTTTTTCGATTTCCCATGGAATGATTATTGCTTCCGTGGGATGGGTCCCTCTGAGTGTGCAGAACGCATTACCGAGGTGATTCTCTCTGGCATGGAGGCGTACATTCCATATTCTTTCCCTTCTACTAAACCTAACAAACCTTGGTTTAACTCTGCTTGTTCTCACGCTATCCGCCGCAGGGGTGTTGCCTTCAGGGATTACCGTCGTCTTCAAACTCCAGAAACTCACCCTACTTATATTTCATCCCGAAATCGTGCAAAATATATCCTTCGTAACACTAAAAACTCATTTCTCCGTAGAAAATGCAATAATCTTTCTGGTTCCTCTTCACGTTCTTTCTGGCATTTTGCAAAAAATGTCAACTCTAACTTTGCTTCCTCTTTCCCTCCTTTAATATCTTCCGACGGCACAACTGCTGTTTTACCTTCTTCTAAAGCTGAACTCTTTGCTCAAACTTTTGCCTCTAATTCAACCTTAGACGATTCCGGAGCTATTCCTCCTCCTTCAACCCCCTCTAACTCAATTATGCCTAAAATTAGAATTTCTTCTAAAGTTGTCATTTCTGCTTTCTCTGAGCTTAATACTAAGAGGGCGTACGGTCCCGATGGTAGTCCTCCTGTGGTTCTCAAAACTTGTGCTTCCGAGCTTGACCGTGCCTCGGTAAACTATTTCATCTTTGTCTCTCTTTTTCAACCTTCCCTTCTTGCTGGAAACGTGCGCTCATTCAGACTGTGCCGAAGAGGGGTGACCCCTCTCAACCCTCCAACTACCGTCCTATTTCTTTGACCTCCATTCTCTCTAAAGTTTTCGAATCTATCCTTAACAGGAAGATTTGTAAACATCTCAATTCTTCTAATCTTATCTCAGATCGCCAGTATGGCTTTCGTAAGAAACGCTCTACTGGTGATCTTCTTTCCCTTCTCTCTGACTCTTGGTCCTCCGCTATTCGGCATTTCGGTGAATCTTTTGCTGTGGCGCTGGACATATCGAAAGCCTTCGATAGAGTCTGGCACAAAGCTTTGATTTCTAAACTTCCCTCTTTCGGTATCTATCCTTCTCTCTGTGATCTTCTCACTAATTTCCTTTCCTGTCGTTCTATAGCAGCTGTTGTAGACGGCCACCGTTCTTCCTTTAAATCTATTAATAGTGGTGTTCCTCAGGGTTCTGTCCTATCCCCAACACTTTTTCTACTTTTCATTAATGACCTTCTCTCTATTACCTCATCTCCTATCCACTCTTATGCTGATGACTCCACCCTTCATTATTCCTTCCAGTTTGAAAAACGTCCCACCCAACAGCAATTGATAGACTCGAGAGGGGTAGCCTTGGAGTAACTAACCTCTGATCTTTCACTTATTTCAAATTGGGGCAGAGAAAACATGGTTGTTTTCAATGCCTCAAAAACCCAATTACTTCATCTCTCCACTCGACACAATCTTCCACACAACTATGATATCTTCTTCGAAAACACACAACTCAAGCCTTCATCTGTTCTTAATATTCTTGGTGTTTCTTTTTCTCGTGATCTTTCTTGGAAAGATCACATTACTTCTCTTTCTAAACAAGCTTCTAAGAGGTTGGGTGTTCTGAGGCGCCTTCAGAATTACTTCACGCCACCCCAACTGCTTGCTCTGTATAGGGGTGTTGTTCGCCCCTGTATGGAGTATGTTTCGCACATTTGGGGTGGTTCCACACACACAGCTCTCCTAGAGAAGGTGGAGTCTAGGGCATTTCGTCTCATCAACTCTCCTGATCTTACTAACTCTTCAATCTTTTTCTGCCAGTCGAATTGTTGCGTCACTCTCTCTTTACTATCGCTATTACAACGGACACTGCTCTTCTGAACTCTCTCGTCGCATACCTCCTCCGTTGAGAAGAGCTCGTGCGACACGCCATTCTACACAGTCTCATCCTTTCTCTGTCCAACTCTCCGACCCCAGACTTAATCGCTATGCTCAATCTTACATATACTCTATTGGTAAAGTCTGGAACACACTCTCTTCTTCTGTTTTCCCAACTTCCTTTGACTTACATACTTTCAAACGCCGTGTATCTAGACACGTCGTCCTCCATCGACCATGATAAAGATCTTTCCCAACTCCGGTGGAAATTGGTAGGCCTCTGGCCTTTGCCCACCGGAGGATATATATATATATATATATATATATATATATATATATATATATATATATATATATATATATATATATATATATATATATATATATATATATATATATATATATATACCAGTAAACAGAATTAAAAATGACACTTTCACCATTTTTTATTTGACATACATACATTATTAGTTTGCATATATTACCACCATTTCAAAAATTTAAGAAACTTCGAATCTCTCAGACTTTTTATGAAAATACATGCTCTCTCTTCAATCTAGTGTCCTTAATGAGAGGATGTATAGCAAAGCTATTAATATCTACAGCTCCAAAAGAAAGAGTTTCACCTGAAAATGCTGATGTGCATTTTGTCCGTATTGTAATTTGTGAATCCTAAACTTTGAAAATTGCTAAACCATTTTCAAAATTTTAAAAAGGAATAAATTATGATAATTAGTGTTTTTTTTATTTAAGAATCTTTTGTTTTATTAAATTATGAATTGCAAGTTTTATAAGTCTTTGTTAAACTCAAAAAATTGTAATTTAAAATTTGCTCTAATTTTTTTACTATTTATATTTTTATGAAATTTTTTGATGTAGACTTAATTGTACTTCAATTTAGAACATTTTTCTCTATGCCTAACATTTTGCTATCTGTTCCCAATTTGAATAGCCAGTTTTGAGTGGCTCTTTACTACTGAAAAAAACTACATAATTTAGATGAGTACTAAATAAGTTTAACTGAATCATGACTTCTCAAAACAATATTTAAAAGTGAAAAATAATATCAGCGGTTTTTTTTTTTTTTTTTTTTTTTTAAACTGCCTGGCAGAGGGTAAAAGTTAAAAATTTTCTCTAATTTTTATTATAATTCATAATTTTTATGAAACTATGAAAATATGTAGAATATTGTTATGCAAATTTTGTTTAGGACATTTTTCCATTTACCCAACTATTTGGTCTCTTGGCACACTACTATGCCCAATTTATATAGCCATCAAAATATTAGGCACAGAGGGCAAATGGTTGGGTATATAAAAAATCACCTAAATGAAAGCTTTGTGACTAGTTGGTAAGCAACATAAATAGTACATTGAAACATTTGGCAGCCCTATAGAGAGCTTCGCAACATGGTGTCATGGAGGTAACCTTGTATTTCGGAATGTTCGTAATGATCGTATGCACGACAATTTTGAATACATAGGGACAGGATCATCTGGGCTGTGAGGAAGGCGCGCTACACTTTTCAGTAGCAACGTTATATTGACTGACCTATCCCATTTGGCGACAACCCCATGACACTATCCTTGCGAGTGTCTTTCGGGAAAACCGGACATCTGCAATCACCAAATCCCTACATGGGACCTCCCGCGCTGTATGTACACCTGCTAGAGGATACGCGATGATTCAGGACGTTCCAGTGGATCGCAGAGTCAGTTCCCGAACAGTTTCCCGGCTGCGCCATGATGTTTTAGAGGATCATCTTGATCGTCTTGCGGGATGAGAATCTGTACCCTTTTCATTACCAATATGTCCAGTGTCTCAGTTCCATGGATTATGTCGCCTTTATGTGGGCAATTTTGTCGGTGGTCCGGCAACATCAACTTGACGAATTTCCACAACACCAGCATTTGGGCACACACCAATCCCCATGGATTCACTCGTGCAGTTACCATCTACAATTCTAAGTTGATGTTTGGCTTGTATAATTGGCAACCACCTAATTGGTCCATATGACCTACCGGGGCATCTGAATAATCACCCTACCCACTGTTCTTACAGGATCAATTGCTGGCACTCTTGAGGACACCCCTCTGGCAGTTCGTCGTGACATATGATGCGTACATGATGGAGCTCCAGCCTTCTTTTCGAGACCAGTTTGCAGTATCTCAACGTTTAGCGTCGCAATCGCAGGATTGGATGCGAAGCATACGCGTAGTGGCTAGTACGGTCCCCTATATCAAACCCTTAGATTATATTGGGTAAAGCTCTCATGTGCTGAAACCCTGTTCCAGGATGTTAGTTAATATCGTCGATCAGTATGACAAAATTCATAAGCATGCCTATATCTTTCGCAAACTGCGTCATATCCTCCTTAGACTGAGCGAAGCTTCTCTCTCTCTTCTTTCTCTTCTTTTCTCTTCTCTTTTTTTTTCTTCTCTCTTTTCTCTCTTCTCTTCTCTTTTTTCTTTTTCTTTTCTCTCATAAATATATATATATATATATATATATATATATATATATATATATATATATATATATATATATATATATATATATATATATATATATATATATATATATATATATATATATATATATATATATATATATCATAAGTTTGCTACCAGTAATATTGTTTATAAATATATGAAAAAGTGTTCACTCACAAATTTTGCAGGGATGTTTTAATTTTTATTAATTATTCCTTAAAGAGATCAGAGATGTCAGTATTTGAAACCAATATTCGTTTTGTTGGTGGTCTTCTTACTTCATATGCTTTCACAAATGATCCATTGTTCAGGGATAAAGCTCTTCACATTGCTCACAAATTGCTACCTGCCTTTGATACTCCCACTGGTATTCCCATGGCCCTTATTAATGTTGCAAATGGAGTAAGTAGTAGTTTTTTAATTTAGTTTGTTTTATTGTAAATTTCAATAAAAATAAAATATATATATATATATTTAGAATTGGAAATGAACTATTATTATTGTTCAGAGTAATACTGATTATATTGCTTAATTACATTTCTACATGTTTTAATTTTTTGTAATTCTAAAGTAAAATATTTATGTATTCATGATATTTGCTGGTTTTGTCATAAATGTGAAATGTAAAACAATGGAGTGATGACAACAAAGTTTTTTTGAGGAATGATATAATTTGATAGTTTTGCCTTAAAAAAGGAACAATATAAAATGCTAATTCATTTAGTATTAATAATCAATACCTGTATAAAAATATTTATTTTTATCTGGTTGATTTTAGATGTCTAAAAACTATGCATGGGCAAGTGGTGGATCAAGCATCCTTTCAGAATTCGGAACTCTTCATATTGAATTTATATACCTTTCTGACATCTCTGGGGATATGACTTTCAGGGACAAAGTACTCAAGATTAGAGATTTCATTAAACATCTAGAGAAGCCAGGGGGATTGCATCCAAATTACTTGAATCCAAAAACTGGAAAATGGGGTCAACGTATGTATATCTGCTTTATTATTATTATTATTATTATTATTATTATTATTATTATTGATTTGGAGATCCTGGAAATTGAATTTGAAACTTGAAATTTACAGTAGTTAGCCTCTTAATTCTTTAGGATATCTTAACATTTACTCTATCATCTTTGAATGATTTATAAAATTTTTGTTTGCTGGTTGTATCTGTGAAATATTTGTACATTTTATCTTTTCGACTACCATATGATTTTAAAGATTCAAATTTTTTTTTTTTTTTATACAAAACTACAATAATAAGTTATAATATCCTTACTATTTATTTTAATGTTGAAATAATAAAACTTTTCATCATCTCAGTACAAACATTAAAGCTTTGGTAACAACTATTTGCATCCTTCCTAAAGTACCAATGCTACAGAGCCAGTTTTTATGCCAATCTTGATGGGCAAGGTCTAAATTCTATTAGAAAAAGTATAATTTTTAATAATAAAATGAAAATTTTCATTAGTAAATATACATATCTCCACACATTTAGTTCTTCCTTAAAGGGATTTTGAATATCATATTGTTTAAGATGACCTATTATATAACTTAAGTTTTCATATATATATATATATATATATATATATATATATATATATATATATATATATATATATATATATATATATATATATATATATATATATATATATATATATATATATATATATATATATATATATATATATATATAATAATAATAATAATAATAGGGTTAGTTGGGAGGAATGGACCAAATTCAAGAGTGGATTGTACACAGGATAATAATGTTAAAAAAAACACACATGTTCTTATCCGATGTACATTTATTTTCATTTTATAGCGTGATGACAAACAAAATACCATTAACATATGGGTTATCATAGTATTAATTTAATAAATGTTCGAAAATACCGCCATTGACCTCAAAATATTTTCTGCTTTGTCTACAAAAGGCGGCTGTTCTACTCCTGATTGCATCATGTTTCACTTTAATAATGCCTGCAGCATTTTGAATACATCGAATTAGTGCATCCTGAGTGTCCACTTTTACTCTGTATATGTCAGTTTTGAACCAGCCCCATACACAATAATCTAGTACTGTGGTCTGGAGATCTTGAAGGCTAACTAATTGGACCATTTCAACCAATGCAATGCTCTGGAAATCTTTCATCCAAATGTTGCTTGACCTGATTAGCGAAATGTGCGGGTGCTCCATCATACTGAAAGTACATATGTATTCGGATGTTTAGAGCAACATCCTCCAATAGTCCTTGTAATTCATTTTGTAAAAATTCGAAATAGTGGCCTCCTGTTAGGCTATTCTCAAATATGAAAGGGCCAATTAAATACCTATTGACCATACCACACCACACGTTTTCTTAGCTTCATCTGTGAAAAGTATGCATGAGACAACATGATGATTATTTATACACCTACAAAATTCCTTACGTTTAGCATAATCTTCCGGTTGTAGGTGTTACACTCTCTGTACATGGTATGGGTATAAGCCTTGCTTGTGGAGTGTGTTTATTACTTTTCTTTGTAGAATGTCCAATTGAGTAGCAATTCTATGTGAGCTGGTGGTTGGATCTTCTACTAAATTCAGAATATTTTCTACTTCTAAACTTTGGCGAGTAGCTCGTTCGGATGTTATATCAGCACTGGAAAGTCTTCCGGTCTCACACAGTTTGTTGAAAACTCTAATAAATACAATTTTATCAGGATGTCTGATGGGGAAACTGCTGACGATATTCTTCAACAACAGCTGTAGCACTCCCATTGCAAAACTCATACACAAACAACATATTTGCAAATTCCAGATGGGAATAGGTGTTCGGCAATTTGTAACATTAATGGAACAAACTCGAAAATGAACATGTAATCACTCATAATACACTGACACATTAGCAGTCAATACAATTATTCATATCTTCTCATCTGATTGTCATTTATTTTTGAACATTTATAAGCTTTTTACAATCAAAATGTCATTTGTTTTCAAACATTCATAAGCTTCATAGATGAAGTCAAAAACGTTTAGAGGTCAATGGTGGTATTTTTGAACATTTATTAAATTAGCACTATGATAACCCAAATGTTAATGTATGATATTTTGTTTGTCATTATGCTATAAAATGAAAACAAATGTAAATCGGATAAGAACATGTGTTTTTTACATTATCATCCTGTGTACTATCCACTCCTTGAGTTTGGTCCATTCCTCCCGAATTAGACACTATATATATATATATATATATATATATATATATATATATATATATATATATATATATATATATATATATATATATATATATATATATATATATATATATATATATATATATATATATTAGAGGTGGACCGGATATCCGCATCCGCATCCGCAACTGCGGATATCCGCATCATTTTTCCAATATCCGCAATTGGATATCCGCAACCGCATCCGCATTTGCGGATAGTAAAAAAATAAAAGAGTGAAAAATGTAGATTGCTTTGCACACCAAACTCAGATAGTAGTTAAAAATTCCATTATGAGTCAAAAATGTGTATCCGATTTAATAACAAAATGTAGGTTAATTGCTACGCATTTCAATCACACCGTTGTAGCCCAAAATGAGCTGAAGAAAATACAAACAAGATTAAATGTTCGTCCACTTTCTGTCATGCAAGATATTCAAACACGCTGGAATAGTAGTTTGCATATGCTTGAGAGGATGAGCGAAATTAATGAGGCCATTTGCCTTTATGCTTCAAGCAGCACAAAAATAAAGCCTCTAACAGCTGACGAAAATGACATTTTAAATAATTGTATTAATATCCTTAAGCCTTTTGAAGAATTAACAAAGACTATAAGTTCAGCTGAATCATGTTTGTCAGATGTGATTCCACTTGTTTCAACATTGTAAGTTGTGTTAACAAATGTTATTAAGTCTAAGGGAGTTTTAAGGATGACTGAAACATTAATGAAGGAGATGAACGACAGATTTGAAAACCTGGAAAATGATGATGCTTATACAATTGCAACCTTTTTAGATCCTAGGTACAAAACAAAATTTTTTAAACCACTTGTTTCTCAGAATGTTAAAATCAAATTAGGATGCTTATGCGATGAGATGATAGAAACAGCTAAAATAACGCCTTTTTCAAGAAAAAGCAAAAGCTCTCAGATACAAAAGAAACAAAATCTGTTAGCTTAAGCATTGCTAAATCAATGAAAGATCTTCTAGCTTCCAGCAGAGATGAAGAATCACAGTCAGAAGTGTCAAAGGATACAATATAGATTATTGAAAATTATCTAAAACTCCCACGTTTGGAGGCAGATAAAGACCAACTGGTTTGGTGGAGAGATAATTGCAAAAGTTTCCCTTTTTTTGCTGAGCTGGCAAGGACTTATTTAGCATGTCCTTCAACTAGTGTTGCTAGTGAGCGTCTTTTCAGTGGAGCAGGCCTCATTTACGACGAAAAGCGAACCAAACTTTCACCTGAAAGAGCCCAAAAAGCTTTTATTTCTAAAAAATAACTTACCAATTATTAACTTCAAATGGAATATGTGAAACTGTGAAGTGTGAAGGTAATATTGAATTACTGGCTATATATATATATATATATATATATATATATATATATATATATATATATATATATATATATATATATATATATATATATATATATATATATATATATATATATATATATATAACCTTTTTCCAAATGGGTGGAGGTTGGGGAAAGAGGTTGGTGGGGTGTTCAAGAGTTGGATCCCCGTCCCACACCCTGGTAACAAAGATTCTGGATATTATATTTAAAATTCCAAGAATCTATGGCAAAAACTCTTAAAAAATTAAATTAAACTATCCGCATCCGCATCTGCGGATAATCCGCAATTGAATATCCGCAACCGCATCCGTATCCGCGGATAGTAAAAAATTAAAAATTAAAAATCCAAATATATATATATATATATATATATATATATATATATATATATATATATATATATATATATATATATATATATATATATATATATATATATATATATATATATATATATATATATATTTAGTGATGGATCGGATGTCATATTTTCCAATTTGCGGATGCGGATGCGGATGTGAATTTTGGAGAAAGTGCGGATGCGGATGTTGAATTTTCGAAAGTGCGGATGCGGATGATGCGGATTTTGAATTTTCGAAAAGTGCGGATGCGGATGCGGATGCGGATGTTAATTTTGATGAGGATGCGGATGCGGATGTTAATTATATATATATATATATATATATATATATATATATATATATATATATATATATATATATATATATATATATATATATATATATATATATATATATATATATATATATATATATAGAGGTGGACCGGATAGTAATTTTTTACTATCCGCGGATGCGGTTGCGGATATTCAATTGCGGATATCCGCAGATGCGGATGCGGATAGCTTAATTTAATTTTATAAGAGTTTTTGCCATACATTCTGGGAATTTTAAATATAATATCCAGAATCTTTGTTACCAGGGTGTGGGACGGGGACCCAACTCTTGAACACCCCACCAACCTCTTCCCCAACCTCAACCCACTTGGAAAAAAGGTTATATATATATATATATATATATATATATATATATATATATATATATATATATATATATATATATATATATATATATATAGCCAGTAATTCAATATTACCTTCACACTTCACAGTTTCACATATTCCATTTGAAGTTAATAATTGGTAAGTTATTTTTTAGAAATAAAAGCTTTTGGGGCTCTTTCAGGTGAAAGTTTGGTTCGCTTTTCGTCGTAAATGAGGCCTGCTCCACTGAAAAGACGCTCACTAGCAACACTAGTTGAAGGACATGCTAAATAAGTCCTTGCCAGCTCAGCAAGAAAAGGGAAACTTTTGCAATTATCTCTCCACCAAACCAGTTGGTCTTTATCTGCCTCCAAACGTGGGAGTTTTAGATAGTTTTCAATAATCGATATTGTATCCTTTGACACTTCTGACTGTGATTCTTCATCTCTGCTGGAAGCTAGAAGATCTTTCATTGATTTACCAATGCTTAAGCTAACAGATTTTGTTTCATTTGCATCTGAGAACTTTTGCTTTTTCTTGAAAAAGGCTCTATTTTAGCTGTTTCTATCATCTCATCGCATAAGCATCCTAATTTGATTTTAACATTCTGAGAAACAAGTGGTTTAAAAAATTTTGTTTTGTACCTGGGATCTAAAAAGGTTGCAATTGTATAAGCATCATCATTTTCCAGGTTTTCAAATCTGTCGTTCATCTCCTTCATTAATGTTTCAGTCATCCTTGAAACTCCCCTAGACTTAATAACATTTGTTAACACAACTTTCAATGTTGAAACAAGTGGTATCACATCTGACAAACATGATTCAGCTGAACTTATAGTCTTTGTTAATTCTTCAAAAGGCTTAAGGATATTAATTACAATTATTTAAAATGTCATTTTCGTCAGCTGTTAGAGGCTTTATTTTTGTGCTGCTTGAAGCATAAATGGCCTCATTAATTTCGCTCATCCTCTCAAGCATATGCAAACTACTATTCCAGCGTGTTTGAATATCTTGCATGACAGAAAGTGGACGAACATTTAATCTTGTTTGTATTTTCTTCAGCTCATTTTGGGCTACAACGGTGTGATTGAAATGCGTAGCAATTAACCTACATTTGGTTATTAAATCGGATACACATTTTTGACTCATAATGGAATTTTTAACTACTATCTGAGTTTGGTGTGCAAAGCAATCTACATTTTTCACTCTTGCCAGAGAAAGTGCTTTTTTTATATTTTTTTACCATCCGCGAATGCGGATGCGGTTGCGGGTATCCAATTGCGGATATCCGCGGATGCGGATATCCGTATTGGATATCTGGTCCACCTCTATAATATATATATATATTTCACTATCACCTTTTCCACTTTCGTGAGGTGGTGCCTGCCACAATTCCCTTACAAACATAACTATTCTTACCTTTCAACGCTTTCACCACCTCTCTCCATCTCTGTCTCCACAAATCTTCTACCCTCGTCTAAACTCAAATTCCTTCCATCAAAATCACTCTCACTCCATCCATCCATCTCCACTTCGGCCTTCCCCTCACCCTACCCTTCCCCTATCTACATCGGATCTACGTACCTTGCCAACCATTCTGTTCTCTTTCATTCTTCACATATGTCCAAACCATTTTAGCACATCCTCCTCCTCTCTATCAATTACACCCTTCTTCCATTTACACATCTCCCTTATTCTTTCATTTCTAATCCTATCAATCCTTCTCAATTTATATATCGCTCTCAAATCTTTCATCTCAAAGACATTGAAACTTTTTCTCGACCGAGCACTTATCGTCTATGTTTCACACACATACAATACAGAAGGTGAACACATACATTCAAACATTCTTATCTTTATTTCTTTCAAAATTTTTCCTTTCTTCCTTACTTTTCTTAGGCCCCCCAACACTTTCATTCCTTCCACCACTCTGTTCTTTATTCCTTTTTCCGTTCCCACCCTTACCTTCCACCCAACATTACTAGATATTTGAATTCATTCACCTCCTCAAGTTTCCATTCTCACACTTCTACAAACCAATTCCTCCCTCCACATTTCCTCATCCCCACCTCCAATCCTCATAACTTTATTCTTCGCTGGATTGAATTTCAATCTCGTGTTTGCACATTTCCCTTCAAACTCTCTCACAAGTATTCTCATCTTTTCTCCAGATTCTGCCACCAACACATGCCGCATCATCTGCAAAAAGTAAAACATTCACTTCACATTCACCCTCCATATTTCTCAACGTAATACTCTTCCCTTCTCTCTCCATTTTTCTAAGTAAACCATTCATCAATAGATTAAATAACATGGAGATATTTACAAACCCCTGTCTCAATCCCACTCCTATGCTAAACCAATCCGATAGTTCTCTCTTCACCCTCACTCTTTATCTACAATTCGCATATATATATATATATATATATATATATATATATATATATATATATATATATATATATATATATATATATATATATATATATATATATATATATATATATATATATATATTTGTGATGGATCGGATGTCATATTTTCTAATTTGCGGATGCGGATGTCGAATTTTGGAGAAGTGCGGATGCGGATGTTGAATTTTTGAAAATGCGGATGCGGATGCGGATGTTGAATTTCCGAAAGTGCGGATGCGGATGCGGATGAGGATGCGGATGCTTGCATCCTCGTGCGGATGCGGATGCCATCACTGATATATATATATATATATATATATATATATATATATATATATATATATATATATATATATATATATATATATATATATATATATATATATATATATATATATATATATATATATATATATATATATATATATATATATATATGTTAAGAACACACAGTGTTTAAAGGAGATAATGTTTCAAAGAGCTTTGTTTCTTTTTCAATCTTTATTTGCTTTATTCTAATTACAAAACACATAAATGGAATAATCTTTTGTTTATATTTGTTAATCAATACACAGCACCAGTAACTCTCTGTACCTTCCCTTCCTATTTTCCTTTGTGATATCTATTGTTTCTTATGATTCACTATTAATAAATATATGGTAATTAATTTGATGGTTTTAATATTTGACTCGCTGCATATGGGAAAGATCCTGTGGCTGCTGTATCTTGTGCAGAACTGGCTTCTCTCTCCTTCCTTTCTTAAGGCATGTTCATCACAAGAGGACCTTGCCTCCTATTGGATGATTTAACTGCATGCCGTTCATAAAAGTATTATTATTTCAACTGTAAGATCATTTTTTTATTCAAAATCTTGATTAATTAGTCTAGAAATCTAGCAGCATCAAGGATCAATGATAATATAATCTTCATAATAAACCATTAATAAAACATCTTGTATTATGATATTGGAAAAAGTAATTATATAATTGGAGTTCATCCGATGTATGCAACCATCTATTTTTAATTTTGAAAATTGTATTTTTATTAGCGCAGAAATTTTCTAGGTGGTCATTCATTTTCGACCTTCTGTAATATTTCTAGTTTTATAGGTTTGACTATGAGTTCTTCAGCTCTGCTGGTCACTTGCAATCTTTAATTTGGTTCGGACTGCTTGGAATGCTTCAATATTTCTGTCTATTCCTTTTGGGGTTTCTCTTTATAGCCTGTGTCAGAAGGGCCTCTTCTCTCTCCGCGCATCACTCTGTCACTATATAGTCTGGTATCTGAAGTATTCTTAGTTTTTGCAATCCCTTAAG